>OZ038480.1:77111013-77158513 GCA_964036315.1 Acanthosepion esculentum
TAGAAGCTAATGCTTCGAAAAAAAAGAAAGAAAACTGAAAATGAAGTTTTCTAATTTAAATTGTTTTACGATATATCAACCTTTTCCAGGTTATTTTGTTCCAGGTGTAATTGTTGTTATAAACAATAGAAAGTTAGACATAAGTTCAATTTGAACGTGAGTCAAAAAGGTTCACATAGATTCGGTTTCCACGACACCCAAAAAGTTTCATATAGATTCGGTTTGAACGAAAGTCAAAAAGGCAAACATAGATATAGTAAACAGTAATGCAGTTGGCGTATTCTTGATTCCGACCAAAAGAGTGGCTAATTTATTTGAAAAAGAATTAATAAGTAGTAATTTTAGACAAATGATACACTTCAGTTCTGTAGCATTTTCATAGATTGAGGCCAAGAGAATAAATTTTGTCTTCTGTTTGGATTTCAGTTCTAGGAAAACATGGGGGGGGGGCTAAGATCACCACTGTGTATGTACTTAATTACGGAACATAACTTAGTGAAGATCAAATTCACTACATTAAGTGAATAGTAACTGAAATCACCTGGCTAGCATTCGTGTAATTTGTGATTCAAGCCAGGAAATACTAAAATCCCGAATCGAATTTAAAATCAAAAAGGGAATTTTTTTAGGAAAACTTGATTTGTGGTGATTCCAGTATGTATTGGGGGATCCATAAGAAATTAGTATCTCTTACGTTGATCCCAGTACAAGTAGATTTTACATTCGGTGTCCCACCAGAGCATTAGAGAAGCCATGTGCATCAGAGGGCTCCAATGGATGTTGATCTCATAATTACCAGGTGCAGAATAGCGCCTCAAAAGATGTTAGCGGTTGCTTTCGACATGTAGACAGGTGGTCTACACAGCTGCGCTTAGAATGTAAACACGCGAATGTCAGGAAATTATATAAGCGTTCCATCCGAGAGATAAATAAGTCTCTCGCATCCCCGTGTGAAGAAGACCCAAGTTCGAAGTAATTCCCCAAAGACTCATGCCTCCATTAATGGACGAAGTCCAGAAGTGAATAAACAGTAACTTTATGTACGAAAGATTTAGTCTAGTACCCTTGCTAGTCTTTATAATGATAACAATACACTTTGTTCTACGTCAAGCATCCGTGTAAAATGAAGATTCTTGTTGGTAAACACACAATTGCGCAGAGGCACATTTATAAAACTGAATATATGCTTGGAAATATGGGATTAGAAAGAGAGAACGATATTTGCAAGTTTGGGGCGCATGAACACATTTCGATACACTCCCTATCATTATTATCATCAGTTAAAGATTTCCCATTTATGCGATAATTGTGAGTGCACTTCTGGTCGAGCGGTAATTTATTTTTTATAGCATAAACGTCCAAACTTCCCTGGTTAAATAATTATACATTAATATGGCACTCATTAATAAATACTGGCCAGTCGTGGTAGAAGGCTCTTTTCAAAGAAGATCAGCTAGCAGAAAATGACATTTTATGTCCGCTTAAATTCTTTTTTAATGATTTTCAATTAAAGCGATAAATAAGCCACAGTACACATACATGCACGCACACGCCTAAGTCATCACACAGACACACACACGTACGTTTGATTTTGCGTATGTATACATGTGTAAATGTATATATACATGTAAACGAGTAAAGATTGGGCGGGGGGCACATCATATTTTTGAAATGCTTGTTTGCATATACGTATTATGTAATAAAGTGTTCATCTATATATACCTATTGTATATTTGTCTATACATAGGAATGGGCGTGAAAAAATTGATCTTGCATATCAACGTACATACATACATACATACACGATGTCAAATTTTATTTTGCAAGTTAATGTTTTCTTAATAAAATTAATATTAACCAAAAGATGGGTAAGGTATCAGGGTATATTTATATGTGCAACATATCGTGAGAGTTTCACCTTATAATATTTGTCCTTATTTAAAATATTGATAATAATTTGTTTTTGGTGCGTCAGGTTTTGTTAACAAAGTACATTTTTATAAATGAATAAATCCAAAACATCTCGATCAAAGAAGCATATGCTTCATATACGCAATATCCCATATTCAAAAATAAGTTACTTTATTATTTTAAATAATGGGTTCCTTGACATTATGTAACCTTCCTCGATCTTTCAACCATTAATTTTGGTAGCTTTCCTACTATTTCGCCTTGTAGAAGTTTTTATTTCTTCTCAGGGGTCTACTATTCTTGGAAAATGTTTTTCATATCCTTTAACGATGGCCTACAATTGATTTTTTTAATAATATCTAGGGTGTTATTACATTAATACGTTATCTTAGAAACTTTTTTGCTAAAGTTCGGCAATAGTCAGCTATACAGAATCTGAAAGTGCATTGTCTTTCACAAATATACATTTTAGTTTAAGGGTTGTGTTCTGTACCATTGGAAAGATATTTTGTTCAAGAACGTATATCAGTTCTCTATATTTATGTTGAGGCCCCCATCAATTTTGAAGGGACCTATACTTTTTCTACCTATAAGAAAACAGTATTCACTTTCCCTCCTATTGTCTTTTAAGTCATATTGGTTGACTATTTCCTTGAGATACTAAACCTCTAACCCAGCCATCAGGTCCATCCGATGTTTCTCTATATTCACCACTAAAAATTACTGTTAAGAAATCAGGTTTCATGTACTTCTTTGCCCGACTTACACCTTTCTTTTTTGATGCTTAATTAAATGTGGTAGTTTAGTTGTTTTCATCACTGCAACCAACGTTCTTTACTCTTTATTTTCATTTGCAACACCAGATATTTTCTTGCTTATTACGTTTTGTTTATAATCAATTTGCCCCAAGCAAAGGCGATAATGGCACAAAGACGCAACTGGGAGTGAAAGAGAATGAAAATACTTAAGAAACCGGAAACCCAATTCTAAACAGGAAACAAGAAATAAACCTCTGTTCCTCTTGAAAAGACCGGGGAGTAGTGTGAACTGGACGATAATTTTTCTTAAAACACTTTTGGTAACCTTATTTTAATATTATTTCTGATACTTTTTTTTATCTTGCTAATATTTTCAATTTCTTCTTTGATTGTACTTCGCATTCAGTTCAGTTTCGTTTGGAAATTCAAACATTGTATTCCCATCGTTCGATAACTTGATTTATTTTTTAGATTATATTTTTCTTACGACCTATAACAATGTTTATGTATTAGAAATTAAAATATAAATGTTAATAACTAAACCATTATATATATATATATATATATATATATATATATATATATATATATATATATATATATATATATATATATATATATATATATATGTATGTATGACAAACAACCCTCGTGTTGCATAATAAAATCTCATACCAACAAATAAATAGTTGTATTTCTAATTAAAATAAATATTATAAGTTGTAACCTATATGGTATATTTATCATATAAATATAAGTATATTCTGAACATTTTACCAACATTGATTTGTTAGTAACAATTTATTGTGAAACATTGACTAGTATAATAAAATCATAAAAATAGATGTATACCCACCTATCTATCTGAAATTATTCATACTAATCAATAAGCGTATATCTCGAAGGTATTTTAGCATATAATTAACAGTTACATGCTATTCTTTTTACTCTAAATTTTTATTGTATACAATATTCAAATATTAAGCTGCAAGATTTCTTTAAAACTATAATTATTCGGTATACAGTTCTGTTTTCATTTATAAATATTTTCCTTGTGTTTCTTTCAGTTACTGTGACTTTTCCATTTTATGCATTCGATCAGATTTACAAGACATAGGCATACATATTTATAATGTTAATGCTAAAATAAGAATAGTTATATTTTAAAGAATAAGCAAGCTTCACTGTTTTGAACGCACAGAAACCATTCTCTAACGTAAATGATAATGCTTAAGAAAGTTTCTTAACAAAAAGATATTTGGGGGAAACAATATAAAATATTTGAATACTTCAGAAATATGTGCAAACCAATTCGCATCAGATGTTATATCATATCAAAGGCATAAAAAAGTATACATAAGTATAAGTGATAAATATCGTGTGTCAGGCAATGACGGTGGGAAATAAGGGGTCGAGAAAGACATGTACAATTTTGACAGGAAAGAAAAACCCGTGTATGTAGATATGAATAGGCAGATTGAACATATATCTATGGTTTTTGAACGTGTGAATTAATTTTTATATACACGTATAAAGAAAATTTAGATAAGAAAAATTACAGAGTTATAACGAGCCTGAATAGGATAACTATCCAATTATGTACACACACACATACACACACACATGTATATATATATATATATATATATGTGTGTGTGTGTGTGTGTGTGTGCGTGCGTGCGCGCGCACGCGCGTACATACGTATATAACGGAGATGAATGAATAGATACACAGGAAAAAATATATATCTGTCTGTATGTCTGTCTATTTCTCTCTCTCTCTCTCTCTCTCTCTCTCTCCCTCTCTCTGTATACGAGGGTTTGTATAAAGTTCTCGGTGAGGTTCTCACGTTCTAAAATTTGACCAAGTGGCTAAACATGAGAATTTATTTTGGAACCGCTTCTTGGTCGGGTCGATAACTTTTCAGCACTTTCACTTCTCTCTCTCTCTGTCTCTCTCTGACAGAATCAGAGACGGTGACAGGTACAACGAAAGACGCCGTCTCTATCACTGCTTCTCTCTGTGTCTTCCCCTCCCTCTTTCTCTAATATATATTGAAAGAAAGAAAGAAAGTAAGAAAGAAAGAAAGAAAGAAAGAAGGAAAAAAGAAAGAAAGAAAGGAAGTAAGAACGAAACAGATTGATAGCATCTCATAATCCATGTGCATTGTTGGTGGAAATTTTATTTTTATTAAAACGAATACATTACGAAATTCCTTATCTTTTTGTAAGTTTTCGTACAAATACCACATATAATTTGGAAACAACGTAAACTCTTCAAAATTAGTAAAGCTATAAGTTTTTCGTTAACGTGAATTTGTCTTTCAGCTATTTAAAAGAATAAATAAGACAAGAGAGGTTGTAAGGAGAATATACTGAAGCCAGAGAAGACAGTGGCTTTTGCTGAAAACAGAGAGACCAGTTCAGGCTGTAGGTTGTAGATAGATAGTTGATGGTTGTTAAGGATATAGAGTGAAGCTCTACCCATAAGCATCATCTCATGCTTCTACTGCTGAATGGGCACGCAGTAGCAGTAGGTGTGTTTTGTCGTTTTTTTTCCTGGGCAGGGAATAATGAGCTGAAGGCATCATATTATTTCTCTTTTCTTAATTGCATTCATTTTATTTATCCTTTTTTTCTAATAAAATATGAGAAAATAGGAAAAAAATTGGAAAGACCCAGAGCTATAATTATTCTTTGGTACAGTTCGGCAATTAATTGTATCTATAAGTTCATGTCGCTTACGGTCATATGTTTGGATGTATCAGATCACAGAGAGACAGCATCTTCATTCTTTAGATGATGATAAACATAAATCGAAGCCTGTTTTGTTATTATTTATACAGACAAACAGCCTCCCACTGCTTTATACCCGAAAAAAAAATGTAATAAAAACTGATAAAACTCAGTATGTTCAAAATAAATCATCATTAGAAACTATGAATTTATATTAATTTTTGTAATTTTCACTGTTTTCTAATACTTGTTACTGTATCAGCGAACTTCCCTTAGAAATTATCTGGGATTTTAGTAAATAATCGACACATCATATCTGCACCTGAAGACGTTGAGCTGTTTGATATCTTTTGTCGAAGTTCGTCGACTAGCATTGATTGGTAAAAAGAGAAAACATTGCCTCAAACTTGGATAAAAATATAATTCACCAACTAATTAGTCCTAAACTCGTAAAAGAACCCATTAATAGGAAACTACCCAATTAATAGGAATATTAATGAAAGTTCCATAAATTGTTTTTAATGATACGTCATGGATTAAAATGTAATAATGAAAGCCATAAAGTCGATTTTGGACTGAATTAGGGAGGCGCATTAATTATATTTTGTAGATATTTATAACTTTAAAAGTTATTTTTTAACAGATACTCATATTTGAGTAGACGCTCCGTTTATATATTATCACTTGAAGACACTGTCCAGACATTGCTTGATAGACGAAGCTTCTTCGTGGCCGAGTCTGTTAAGGTACGTCGGATCTAACGACGGTTTCCTTCTGCCAATGGGGGCGCAGATTCGAATCTAGTCATATTTTTCTTTAATACGATTTCTCGAATATTTAGTCCAGTAGACGAAAATAAATAAATATATTGTTTAATAAATATATTAAATAATGTTTAAAGTTATAAAAACCTGTCAGATATATAAAATATAAAAATCATTACTTTTATAGAAAATTATTTTGCAGATAATAAATCCAACCTGAAGCGAGAGCGTATATCAGGCATGTTGTTTTAAGCATCGTTACCGATCATCCGAATGAGACTAATAAATAAATATAAAAGGAAACCGAAAGAATTTAGTAATGCTTATATAATTATCTCAATTTTTCGTTATCTAACCATGATCAAGCAGTGTTGCTAAAAATGTGTTAGCTTTTGTCTTTGTCATCGTATTGATATATTGGTATTTGATAAAACAATTTCTGAGGGCAGACGAAAGTATTGGATGTAGGGTTTACAGACAAATATATTTAAGATTAGAAATATATACGAAAGTGGATGAGTAAATCAGTTGCTTAACACGTAGTTAGCTGCATTTAGATCTGAAGTTTTTGCTGTATAATGTTCAATCTATGTGATTACTTTTCACCACTGAATGAAACGCATTGACAAAAAGGAAATTGTATTGGAAAAATAAATACTTGTGTAAAAATAAACCTATTTTTATCATTAAGCTACAGACATTGACCCACATCAGGTAGTATTTTTGGAACAGACGGAGTATTGAATGCTGAATAGATAGAGAATAAAAAGAAAATGATTTCAATTTTTGCTATGTTTTTATGTCATGATTTGGCAGATTGTCAATATAATTTTATAATATTTTTACGATGGATTACTGAAACCTCTAAAAATTAATACGAACATATTTGCCCGTACATCGGTTTGTTATACTTCTGTTGCATGTAAGCTTGGTGGTTAACGATAAAGCATGCAGATTAGGGAAAAGGAAATGATATCTTCTCATTATTACGTCAATGGTGATATTAACCTGAAATCTAGAAAAATCAAACGATAAACAAAACACATAAATTCAGTAATACCATTTGGACGAGAATAGTAAATTGAGTTCAATTTGATTTGTTCCATCGACCGAAATTCTATCAGAAATTTCCAGAAAAAGGTAGAAAATCTTTTTATATGAACGGAACATACGGTTTCGTTCATATACGTGAAAGCTACATATATACAATTAAGAAGAATCTGCTTCCCTCTGTCTTTAAGATCGGTCACTATGGTAACTGTCAGTTGTCTCATGGATCATTTTCACTCCGCTGTTCAATGCGTAGCAGGAGTGGTTTGAAGAATTTCTTTGTATAAAAAAAGTAATTTTGGGAATCCATTTCGGGATACTTCACTCTTAACTACCATTGCTTGTAATACAAAGAGATTGGTAATTAAAATTAAGAAATGTTTTTTAATTCCCAAAGCAAATATGAAAGACTGTATGCCAGTCAAAGTAAATAAAGATGAATTTGTGGCAATGCATACGACGTCGATCAAGGTAAATGGCTTTGTCATTAGCGCTAATTAATAACCTATCCCTGAAACTACTGGTTGATTTTAGTGTTGCGGTTTTGTGTGGGTGCCGACAAATTTTTGATGTGAAGTAAAAGTACATAACAAAGAACTCAGGAAAGTGACAATCAAAGCCAAATATTATGAAATAAACTAGAACTCGTCTAGCCAGAGACATTTATATTTTTGCATAATTATATGGACACGTCGAGGCACATCCAAATTGTAAGGGAAAGTGATAAATGAAGAGAGAGAGAGAGAGAGAGAGAGAGAGAGAGAGAGAGAGAGAGAGAGAGAGAGAGTGTGTGTGTGTGTGTGTGTGTGTGTGTGAAGGAGGAAGAAGGGGAGGGAAGAAGAAAAAGAAGAAAGAAAGAACGAACGAAAGAAGCCGTTCAGAAGTGTATTGAGAGTAAGTAATGTAATATTTAGAGAAAACTATGAACTCTATTATTTCATTTGCAACGCGTTATAAAAGTGAACTCGGTTGATCACATTATCATTGTTGCGAGTGACATTAAGAAAAGCAGTAGTTCTAATGTAATAGGGGGCCGAGGTTTTGACATGTCACTGTAAAGGTCAAACACAGGTAGCGAAAATGTCAGTGTCTCGGCGCTGGTCAAGCTGCAATTAGTTTAAGAGGAATTTCGGCCATGATGATGCCAATAGAGGGAATACTTGAATATCACCCACCATGGATCCAATGGACAGTCACAGAGGCTGGATATATTCCGGCCGTGATAACAACAGCAACAACAACAACGATTCGGTCGCACGAAGGTCACTTGCTTGTATTAATATTGATATCCTTTATAGCTTGCAGAAGATGAAATATTTGTAAACGACAGTCTACTGTTCCTTCATATAAAACAAACAAACAAACAAAAAAACTGACGTCAAAAGGTCATGCAAACAGCAGCGGAAGGAACCTCGCAAACTTATTCAGGCAGTTATTTGAGGAAATCTAAAATGTATCTATCTATATATATATCCCAAATTATCACTGTTTCTCTCTACATACGCATATATATGTGTTTATAGAATGCATGCATATATATATATATATATATATATATATATATATATATATATATATATATATATATATATATATATATGTGCTTTTATACGGACATCAGGGGGATTAGCTTTTTGCGTCATGCAGCAGAAGTAACATGTACACAATACCGCGACACAATAAATGTAAAACAAAATTAGGATACTCATCTCTAAAAATAAACAAACGAAGATTCCTATCATCCTATTAAATTGCAGATAATGGATCGAGCTCCAAACCAATTCCAAAAGCAATTTTTACTGAATTAATTATTTTCATGTTCCTTCTTAAAAAGTTATATTGTTTTAACGAGTGCAGCATTATGGAATATTTTAGCAATTATTATTATTATTATTATTATTATTATTATTATTATTATTATTGTTTCCTTTGATTTCTGGTGTATACTTATTTCTTTCCGGGTCCCATCCAGAGAACTAAGGTCAGAAATGGAATCATGATATTTTCAACTGAGCATTACATTTGCCCCCCCCCCCCAACTCCATCATCACACGCATTTTACATAGATAAAGCCCTTCGTAAGATGTGGGCTGTACTTGTGAGTACAATTGTTTGTATTTCTTTAAGGATTGGGCTACAAGGGATGCTTTCAACGAGTCTATCGGAACCTTTTCCAATTAATCCGAGGATGTTGATCTTGTTAATTTTTTCCAAGCGGGATTATTATATTTATTTTGTGAGATTGGTTAGGAGTTCAGAGGCAACATCTATTTATATGACGTCTTCACTGTTCACGAGATTTTCATTTTTAAAGCTTTCAGATTCCCTACAAGTTAAAAAACAATTTTAATTGCCAGATTCTAATGAATTAAGAAGCCATTATAATGTGTAGCATTTGTTTAAACTTTAGCATAAATTATTTAGTTACATTATCGAAAAATTTCAAAAGCTGGCCATGACGGAAGCCATATTTTCTTATCATTAATCATTTGCTTATTTCTTTTTCTCATTTTGTACACTAAGAGATTAAATGAAATTATTCAATTTCGTCGAAATAAATTGCTGTAAATAAAGCACTATCATTTTGATTGATATTTTTTGTTTTTCGCATTCAGTTACAATATTTTATAATAATTCATACGAATGATGACTTCTTCACATATCTTTATTTATTTAAAGTAAACAGAATTCTCTTTCTGATTATAAATTTCTAGCGTTAAAGTAATGAAATAAAGTAAACATTAGATGAATTGGAAAGGATGAATAAATCTACGCCGTGAATTTGGAACAAACGAACCTGAAATTATTTTCTGAAGTTTTTGACATCAGATTTTACGGAAAACATCCCTTTTTGTTTTGTACTAGTCTACAAAGAAAAATGATTATATGTTCAGTAAAATGTACGCACTGAATTATGATTATTGCTGTAATTTATCAAAGCTCATTTTGAAACTGGTAGCTTTAGGTGGCCACTCGTCCCTTTTGGTAATAAACGCCACCTCCAAAAGCTGAATCAAAACTGGTCAGTTGTTAACGAAAAACATTTGTTTTCTCTCCCATCTTATCGAATCCCGCGATTTATTTTTTCGCACACTGATGTCTCTTTACTAGAAGAAAATACTTGAATGTAATAGCCCAGGGGATAAAAGCATTGTTTGAAGTAATCCAGTGATTTATATTTGTAATAACATTGGTAAACAATTTATAAACATTTAAAATTTCAACAAAAATCTCCTAAGTCGGCCAAGCATAGACATGAATACAATATGGGAACCAATACTACAAAGAGCTACAGAAAAACAATAATAGCAACAAATTGAAATTGAGAGATTAGGTTTATAAGTTCCCAAAATTCATACACTGATGTCCCCAAAAGACACATTGCCACGCATGAATAAAAGCGTTGGTTGAAGTAATCCAATATCTTGACCCAAAAAGTTGCGAGTTCAATACCTGGCCATAGCAGAGGTGAACAATAACTTAGAGGAGAAGAGAAATAACTGAAACTGCGATATCCGGAAGAGGCATGATACAAAGAATCAGAACAATCTATCGGTTCGGTTCGAATTTCCAATCACCTGAAGAAGAACGACCGAAACGTCGTGAATATAACAACAATCAGAATAGTATAAATAGAATTATTTTCCTTGAAATATTGATACATATATATAAATATATCCCCATATATATCTATCTATCTCTGTTTATAGTTAAAATTATCAATTGTTAAAACGCAAGAACATTCTTACTAAATGTAAACAATTTTCTGTTTGCAAAATTTATTGTATAATTACCGCATTTTATAATCTTTAAAAATTAGTTCTTCGAACTCTTTTCTTTAAGAAAACTACATTTGAATAAGGTTAGAGGATTTTTATATTCAATCCAATGAACTGAGATAAAGATTGATTTTTGCCCATTATTACATCCATAGTTATCGAACTGGTATTTTCGGAAGATCGCAGCCATTTTTGTTCTAACTAAATATATCTGAATATATCTAAAAAGATGAAATTGCAAGTATCGTTATATCTATGTTAGCGCTTTCAATGATTCTGATGTAGTTTGATATATCAATTAATCACCCAAATTGCCGAGTATAATTTGATGGAAAAGCGTCCATGCTCTTTTATTAATTCTTTTAGCAGGTAATCTGTCTTTTAGAGTGTTGGTTATCATGGCTGTTTAATCAGTGATTTCTTTTGAGAAGGAAATCGCACATCTAACTCAATGTTTAGTGTATAGCTTAACAGATAACGCACACTATAACATCGCATTGGATTGGTAGCATTCATTGAGATTTGTGCTTATTTTAAAAGTCACACGGACGAATAGGCGCTCAAAGAGGGCACCTATTCGTCCGCGTGACTTGTCGAGTATAGACAAATATGTAATTTATTATTCAGCTATTTTTTTAAGAATCCGCAAAAGTACTATTCCGCACATTTCATACATTTCCTTCTATTTTTTTTTATTTTAATTTTTAATTTTTTTTTTTTTTTTTTATAAATGAAAAGCTTGTGTACTTATATATATATAGATATATTCAAATTATTTATCAGATCAAAACTCCTAGCCTTGGGAGCTATGATTTTTTAATCGAAATATATTTATTTTTTTAATACTTATTTATTATTGATTTAGTTCTAGTCAATTTTCACGACACATATTTGCGCAAGCGCATTACGAAGCAAAAGCATGGTTCTGGCGGAAAAGGTGAGTTTTAACTAAGCGATAAGATGAACGAGAGTTGACTGAAAAGCTTTTAATTTGTCTCGGGAAAACACAACTGACTCTGCATTCATTTGGTTCACCTCTTAGTAAATATGTTTGGGTTTTGTTTTGTTTATCGTATATTTCGAATAGTCAACAAAAGCAGGCAGTATAATGGTGATGCCGTAAACTGAGTAGCAGCAGATGAAGTAATTATCTAGAGTTGATATCGGCTGGAAAGAAGGATATTTCACGTAGTGTCATGGTTAAGGATTCAAACAAATCAGAGATTAGAACAATTATATTTATTTGTTTAAATCATTAACGGTCAGTATGCTGAAAATATAGCTGCGTATATATTACCTTATTGATAAGTTGAGATTAATTATATTTAATAATATTTTTTCTCATATTTTAACACACTCAGTAACCCCCCCTTGCGTCTTAGTGGCTTTATTGCCTTGTTTGGGGTAAAATGATCAAAACAAATTATATCAACGAAAACGGTTTATTATTATAAACGAATTTTTTTTCAAGAAAGTGGTTTTTACGGGTGACCGTAGGGTAAAAATCAGATCAGATTCCTCACGTAACTTCGTTTTGGAGTGTATTCGTCCAGTTGACGGGTTTTTAACATTCGATAGATGTTGAGTCTATCAGCTTTATCTACGTTAACACCGTGGAAGCAATTCACGCTTACATTTCTTTGGCCAAGAGTGTTCTATCGATTGTTTAAGTAACAGCATAAGCCTTCTGTTCTTCAAAAACGCTTTAATGATCCATTTCTAATTGTATCCATAAACCTACGCATAAGTGAATTGACTTTGGATGGAAAGTCATTTTACCTCTGGTTTAATGTACTGACATCTGGTAATGAGTTCGATCCTCATTTGGCGCACCAACAAGAATATAACTTATACGAGTCTGATAAACACTACTTTAGGTTCAGGTACCCTCTCCCTCGAGATGAACGTGCAGAAGCATTACATGAAAAAAAAAATGTGACAATGAAAAATGCATTGCCCTATAAATGGAAGTCGCCAGATTATAAGATGAATTTTGTTACGCTGAAGCTACAGATTCTTCATAATGATGCATAGAACATAACGTTAACTAACCTCAAAAATCACAGACCAAAATCTCTATTGATATTATTTCATGCCCATATTAACTGAAGAGAAAATTTGTTTATTAAAGTAATTCTTTTGGTAATTACCAATATACCGATATCCTTTTCGTCCATTGAAGACCATATGGGCGCCAGAAAACCACTGAATGCCATATGAGAGTTTGACGTAGTGATTCTCAACCGCCGTGCTGCGGCACACTAGTGCTGCGGCACATTAGTGCTGCGGCACACTAGTGCTGCGAAATATTGACACGGCATACATATATGTGTGTGCGTGTGTAGAAGTAGAAAATACTCTCAGATAAGTTTGTTGCCATCAAAAAGAAAATTGGGATTTGGAAAAATAGAGCAAGGTAATTTTTATATGTTTCCTTCAGTGCGTACTACCTGCATCAAATTAATGATCCCTATTATAGTTACCCATCTGAAAGCACTCGACGAAAACATCGACTATTATTTTCCGTCATTGAGCACAGAAAAGTATGATTGGATTCGAAATCCCTTCGTAAAAGTCCCTTCTAATAATGGACTTCAGTTATGTGAAGACGAAGAATCGGCCATCATTTCTAGTGATCAACGACTCAAAATAAAACATTGGACTGTTAACCATTAATACATTTTGGATTTCAAAACAAAAAGAATATACCACATTAGCTAAAAAAGCTTTATTAGTTTTATTACAATTTTCTACTTCTTATTTATGCGAATTTCTGTTCTCAATCTTAAATAAAATCAAAAATAAGAAGCGAGAAAAACTACGCTCAGCTGAAGAAGAAATGAGAGTCTGCTTATTGCACATTCGACCAAACATTGAAGAAATCACGAAAAAACACCAGGCACAGTTTTCACACCAAATAAACTGCACAAACAGTTGAATAGAAACATTGAAATAAAGTAAGTTCATATGTGAGTGTGTATTTTTTTTTAAATCTATAGTTTTATTTCATAACATTTAGATGTATAGCCTTTAAAAATTTTGCTATATGTGTCGTCACATATTCATTTGCTCCTAGGTTTGCCGTTGCTTAAAAAGGTTGAGAAACACTGGTCAAGCTGATTCTAAGCAGAAATGGATATCAACATCTTGACCCATATGTACGAGGGTGTGTTGAAATACATACACGAGTACGGCTGAAAAGCTTTCAGTTCGACCCACTTCTCAAAATCTGACTAATTGACTAAACTTTTTGGAAGGGCCTCTTGGCAAGGCAGATCTTTTCAGTACCCCCTCGTAAGTAAGTTTAAATGTCCATTAATAAAATTTAGCCACCAGAGACAAGATGAAAATATTCTTCGCCATAACACTGTCAATAAAGCACCAGTTCTGTCAACATAAACTCCTTGAGGAACGGTTGAGGACGCTTTGATTGCTGTAAATATCAGTGTGCCAGAAAATGATTTCAACTGAGATATATCGAAAAATAAGCTCAATTATCATTCAGTTTTCTTTCTGCTTGTTAGTTTTACTTATTTTCAAATTGTATGAACATTTTAAAAAATAAAATAAAAATATTCCTGATGCAGTAATATCTATTATAACTCGCCTTTACACAATATGTCATCTGATAACCACGCGATTACTCATAAGCTTCCCTTACTGTGAACATTAATCACTAAATGGACATATTCTCCCGGTGAAAAACTCCTCCCTGATCTTTTGAACAGAAGTAGAAGTTTGTCCCTTGATTCCTGTTTAGGATTGGGTTTTCGGCTCCTTCTAAAATATTTTTCATTCTCTTTTACTTACAGTACTTCTTTGCATCTCAATGGCATCTCATTGGCATTATTGCTTGGCTAATATATATATATATATATATATATATATATATATATATATATATATATATATATATATATATATATATATATATATGCCCGGTGTAAGGGTCTCGTGCCCTCGATTCTATGTTACGCCCCTCCCCTAATTATGTACAATAATGGATCATATGCAATTCAACTAGAAAATTTGAAAATAAATACAATGTATCCCAATACTACAAATGCCATAATAGATCATTTCATCTTAAATAGATCAACAATGTTCTGCGGCATTATTCAACATTAATTTGAGATTTTCTTGTAAAAAAGTTGAAGAATTTTAACATATTCAACATTATGGATAAAAAATTATGACTTTGATATAGGTACCTTTACAATACCTAAGGTTTAAAATTAATTAAAAAATGAAAAATCTTTCTTTAAGCTTTTGTTTTAGTTTTAATTTCAAGCTAATGATTAAATTTAATATTTCCAATAAGCAAATTATTTTGCTGTATTTCAAAACTAATTTATATTGAATGGAAGGACGTTTTTGTGTGAAATAACTGATTTTAGCGCCATTTTCGTCATGTGTCAGCACAATGTAATTGTTTTAATTAAAAAATCTTTCGTAAAAAACATACGTTTCTGAAACTTTATTTGAGGAATATTAGCTGATTTAAAGTTTAATTCATCTGATTTGAAGCAAATATTATTTTAAGTTTAAAATATCGTCTGTTTAAGGTGTTGCAGGCTGATAGCTCGACATGAGAGGCGGAAGTTTATTTGTTTTTTCTTCTACGGGCGACATATCTGTAAAAATTACTTGAGGAATATAACATGAGCGGATTTCCTTATAAAAGTTTTAACTACCCAGTAAACTTAAAAAATTACGAAAATATGCTTTGTGATATAACGTTTTATTGAATTTTACGAACTTCCACTTTAAATTTACTGCAGTTATCGCTCATATTTTCGGATAATGTCGTGTATGAACGTCCGTATTTACAAAAATTGGCACGTTTATACACACAAAAAGGAAATCCAAAATATTGGGGATCTATTAATTGTAGTAAACTTTTCTATTTATGATTAATAAATATAGTTTTAAAAATATTTTAAAAAATGAAAACAATTTTTGTAAAAATTCATTGTACATCGAAAAATGTATTTATCTTAAGAGAATAGTGACCATATATATTATTCATATTAAATAATGTCTTAGTTTTATTACATTTTTTATTTTGCAATTCAGAGGAAATTTTTGGTAACTGGTTTTACAAAAGAAAATTGATGATTTAAATTCTCCAGAGTTCTGCGTATAACTAATATATAGTTTAAGCGATACAAAAATGAATTTTTCGAAATTTCATAAAATTAAATAAGTGGGAGAGGGGGGGGGGTAACGAATATAAAAAATGTTTTACCAAGGTTTTTTGAAAAAAAGAAACATTTCTAAAATAAAAATTTGTGAATAAGTCCTGAAAGTTTTATTAGAATGCGACATTTAGTTGAGTTTTGCAAGAATTTCCAAATCAATGTGTTTTTCACCGCAAAAAAAGACGCTAAAATTTCTTATACTAATCTTTGGTCCCTCACTGATGCAAGAAAAACAATTTTTAACCGAAAATTTCGAACGTGCTAAAAAAAGAACAACAAAGTATAATTTAATAATTAAAAAATCCTTTGGTCTTTTCTTTTAATAATACCATAAAGATTTTGGCGATAAAACCGTGTTTTTATTAAGTTAGGAGAATTCTTTTCAACATGGTATGCTCATTTGTTATGCTCTGTGGGGATTTATAGTTTTTCTGAGACTAAGCATGAGACAAACCAAATTCACAGATTTAGACGTAAAAAAAAAGAATGATGTCAAAATCTTTGAAAATTTTTCATCCTTTAATAATTGGGCTTAGTTTAATTTGTAATGTACATAAATGTAGGTAGAAAAAAGCAAATGTTCATTACAGTGCACTTCTTGGGGCCCTCAATCAGGCTTGGCTCCTCCTCTCATCATGGGGACTCGGATGTAGTGCCCACCGTCCCTATATATATATATATATATATATATATATATATATATATATATATATATATTTACGAACACTTCGAGTCGCATTTGTCTAACACTCTGAAATACCATTTAAGTTACTGTTAGGTACAGTGTAAGATGTTATGGGATTAGCCAAAGAGTTCTGTTTTTTTTCTCTCCAGCTTCTATGAAAAGTGTTTAGTTTTAATTTCATTCAGAATGAACGCTTTTCATGGTATTGTAACAGATGTCATATCAATTTACATTAAAAATTGTCAATACTGACAAAATTTTCTTTCTTGATTCTAACATTGAAGATGGAAGAAGTAATATTTCAGCATATTATGTTTGTCTAAGAAAGGTAAAAATGCAAAAGATATTGTGAATAATGAAAAGTGGTCTGTGAAATTTCATACTACAGATTTCTCATGAACCATGCATGACCGGCGAGTAGAACAGATGTGATTGTTAGCAATCAAATGAGCATATTACTTTACAATGATTAATATTATACGACAGAGTAGATAATCAAGATATTCAAAATTTTCAACTCATTGAATATCATTTTCATCTGCTTCGTTTTAACGTGTGATTTCCACACAAGTAAAATAACCGTATTTCTGTGTGCGATTCGCTACGTGAACGTACTGAAAATGTTTATATGAAATAAATTGTAATGAGAAAGGAAAAGCGGATGTTTTACAAAAATGGAAAAGACAAGAGATTGTGGGTCAAGTGAAATGAGCCACTATTCATTGTAGCAAAGATGCTTCTTCATCCAAAGAAGGTGAATCTGTATAAATGATGACATTGGAATTAAGTTCTCTACTGTGATCTACTGGAGAAGTAAACGCTTCAATCTAACAATTAATACGCATATTTAAACTAACTGAAGGCAAGAATCTACGAAAAACTTGCGTCCAGAATTAGTTAAGAGAAACTATGGCATAATATTAGATCAGAATAACGAGCCACGTGTTTCTTTCGGGTTTTTTTTCTTGACCTGCCGTATCGTTTCTAAGTATGAATTTGCTTTTAGCTCATTGCATAAATTTCTGTTATTATTAATTACGGAAAGGGAATACAAACACGTTCGTTGTTTCGTGTACTTTTGTTAGAACTATTGACAAGCACATATTTCTTGAAACCGTAAATCCTTCTATGAGTAATGCAGGGTTCGAACTCTGAACCTGGGGCTGTTATTTTAAAAACATTGTCACGTCACGAATCCCGTAACGCACTAGGATCATAAGAGCATCACATGCCCTATTCAGGCGAAGCCTATCTATCTTCAGGCATATTTTGAAACGAGATATTTCCTCCTTCCTCCTTCTAGTTGACATCTCAAAGTAAAAGAGCCCAGTCAACCCTTCTGGGTGATGAGAAGAGATGGATGCGTATCTAAACCAAGGGTACTGGTGCGAAAGTAAACGCAAGGAACTCAGTTGGAATTCGAATTCAGTTCACCGATTACTTTTCCTGAGACGCTATTACAGTCAATACATCCTTCAATGGTATATTCCTTCTCCAATTCATTTTGTCGTGTAAATGTTAGTAATTCACACACACACACACACACACACACACACACACACACACACACACACACACACACACACACACACTGTCTGTCTGTCTGTCTATCTGTCTCTCTTCAAATCTTACACTCGTTTATTCCAGAGGGATAACGCACACAAGGCACAACTCGATAGACAAGAGACGCATTCTTTTAATGGTGAAAGCTTTTTGAGATGTCAGTCAAAGCGAACGGAAATCTGTCTTACCTCTGATACCGTTTGTTTCTATTCTTCATCAACAAGGATAATTTTCTTTCTTTGCATCAATTGATAAATAAATCAGTTTCTGATTATTATTTCATGTACGATGAATAGTAAATATGACTTCTTTTGTGTGCTGTGCCTCTTCAGGACGTGGACGATCGTTGCTCGTCACAACTTCCTATCTTTAGTAACTTACCAATTTTTGTCATTGTACTATCCCCCACTCCCTGTTTTGCCATCCATTTACACAGAGTCTTTAGTTAGGTTACTCGCTGTTTCGCTCTTCCACTTTTACCTTCAATACATCCTTTGAGTGTCAAATGCTCCAAACCTTTTTTCCTCATTTCAGAGAAATTTCAACTGTCTCCTTTTGATTCTACATATAAACGTATTTTTGTTTCCATTTTTCTTAGAACGTCCTCGCTGCTCACATGCTTCTTCCAGCAGCTTTCTGTAGAAGCACATCGCTGTTACCTGAAGTCTCGTCTACACCTGTGAGGAAATTGTCCAGCATTCCTTGCCATATAGGAGAAGTGATGTTATATAACAGTTCAGCACTTTTTTCTTTGTTCCAAATAAAATTTTCCTGTTTCTTAATGTTTTGGTTTTTGAAAGACGTCTTTCAATATTTCAATACGCCTTCGGATTTCGCTGTCACATTTTCCTTCGTCTGTTAAAACTCTCACCAGATATTTAAATGTTTGTTTAATTTTGACATCTCTAATTCGTAGCTAGCATTGCTACCATACATTTTTTCATTAAGAAAATTAAATAGTTTGCAGATAACATAGGCAACACAGGTATTTTATGCAACATATTACAGAATTGTTACTTACAGTTTTTTATACCAAGCAATTAATTAAGTCTAGCACGTGTCTCAAGTGCTGACATGTTTTCGTTGGGCTTTATTATTTCGACGCGTTATTTACGCTTTGATTCTGTTTCAATAAAATTAAAAGGTTAAGATTAAGAAATAAGTAACCCACCCAACACATTGATCATAATTCCATTTCGCGCTAAATTTATTTTTACGATGTTTCTATAATACGCAAGATATTTACGGAGATTAGGCTTTTAAATTTCAAGTCATATTTGTTGAAATTTATGTGTCGAATATTAGCCGTCATGCAAATTAATATGAAAGTAGATTGTTAAAAAAAAATATAACCTCGCGGGCGCACACACAAATGATATAATGTGTAAAGCTCAAATTCTGTGTGTGTGTGTGTGTTTGTATGTGCGTCTGGGTGTCTGTACACGCGTGCGTGTGCGCATATATTGCGTAAAAGCGTGACATCACATCTTAGCGAACTTTCTTCAAGTGATTCTTGTATAATGGAGATAACTAATTTGCATATTCAGTTTTAAAAATGATATTTTCGAAAATAATTTTTGTTATTCATATCTCATCTGGTTTGGTTTTTGTAATCTTTATAAATAACTTGATAGTTTTTATAATTAAATTGCCTAGTTGTTCAAATATTGCCATTTCCTGCCCTGAAAGTGAAAAGGATCATAGCATTTAGATCACAGTTTAGGAGTAAAGGGAAATAAGTACTGTATAAAAAGAAATAAATAATGACAATCTTGCAATCATATTATCATAGCATAGCGTATATGAAATGAAATAAACAACTACCAAAACATTTAAAATTATTGAAACTGCTTTAATTGTGACAACTTAATGATAATAATATATGCATGAACTTGGGATAGAGGCGTCATCTCTCTTTGAATTCGGACCAACACAAATTATACTAACATTGGTTTAAAAGAGTCGAATTCACGTGAAACAAGAGTGACCAATGAAAATCAAAGAACACAAATGTAAAAATATCAGAATTTCTTCCTTCTTCATCAATCTCTGATGAAGATTTAATAAAAGTGAAATATGTTTCGTATTCGTTCTTTATCTAATCCTTCTGTCGGACCCAGATCCATATTTGATCTATATTTGATCCCAACTGTGTTTGTGTACTTATATATATATATATATATATATATATATATATATATATATATATATATATATATATATATATATATATATATAAGCACACATAATAGGTATATACATTTTAGATATCCTGAGCAGATTCCTTAACCGCCAAAATATAGGGCTATACAGGGATGATGGACTTATTGTTATACCTAATACCAATTGTCTTTTAACATCCCAACTACAGAAGAAAATAATTAAGGCCTTCAAATTTCTAGGATTTAAAATCGAAATTTCTTCCAACCTAAAAATAGTAAATTTTCTAGACGTTACATTTAATCTCGACAATAACACCTACAAACCCTTCCAAAAGGAAAACCAATCGCCCATATACATAAATATCAACTAAAACCACCCGAAAGCAATTATAAACTAAATTCCAAATACAGTAAATACAAGAATAAACAAACTGTCTTCTAGTAAAACCATTTTTAACCAAAATAAATCGACATATACTCAAGCCCTATTAAAAAGTAAATTTAAACAAACACTAAATTATATAGATAATCAATTAATAACACATCCACTAAGTCTAAAAATAGGAAAAGGATGATCATATGGTTCAACCCACCTTTTTGTAGACTTTCTAGTATTAATATAGGGAAATACTTCCTAAAACTAATAGACAAATATTTTAGTAAAAATGAACTATTGAAAAAGATGTTCAACAAAATTAATTTAAAAATTAGTTATTCTTGCATGAGCAATGTAGAGAAAATTATTAGCTCTCACAATAGCAAAATTATGAGAGAATTTCATAATAATCAAGTACAAAAGGATCGTAATGCAAACCAAATGAAAACATCTACCTGTAATTGCAGGACAGGATCCGATTGTCCAGTTGAAGGAATATGCATGGCAGAAAACGTGATATATGAAGCTACAATTTTCCCCAAGGAGAATATTGAACAGAAAAGATATATATAGGAATATCGGCGGGAAATTGGAAGCAACGGTTATATAACCATCGCCAGTCCTTCACAAATAGATCTAAAAAACACCAAACAGAACTGTCAAAACATTATTGGGATTTGTTGGAGAGCGGCTTAACCCCACAAGTAAAATGGAAAATAATCTCGAGAGCCAGAACTCCAATAAATTTCAGAGATAAATGCGA
This sequence comes from Acanthosepion esculentum, assembly GCA_964036315.1. Classification (NCBI taxonomy): domain Eukaryota; kingdom Metazoa; phylum Mollusca; class Cephalopoda; order Sepiida; family Sepiidae; genus Acanthosepion; species Acanthosepion esculentum. The sequence goes on from OZ038480.1 coordinate 77,132,761, forward strand.
CTTGTGTATGAAAGAGAAGACCCTAATGATAAAACATAAAGATCCGGATATATTACTGAACCAACATAACGAGTTAATTTTTAAATGTAGACATAAAAGCAACCTCAATTTAACTAAATATGTTTAGAAATAACTACATAGAAAGGAAAATATTATGTTATTTTTGGTTTTGGAAATGATTGTATGCACACATGGATGCGGACACATAATTGTATGTATACAAATATGTAAATGAACTTGAACATTGATATGGTTTTATGTGTATATGTATATGCATTTGTATAGAGGTGTATGTATGCATATATATGTATTGTAGGCGCATATGTAAAATATATATATATATATATATATATATATATATATATATATATGTGTGTGTGTGTGTATGTATAGGTGTATTTGTAAGTTTAGGTAGGTATGTTTTTATATATATCTATATATATATATATATATCGTGTCATGTATATAGGATTGCATGTGGTCTGTGTATGTATATATGTGTATATATAAATGTAAGTATTTGTGAGTTCGTATATGTAATATGTGTGAACATATGCAAAATATAGTAATATAAATACGTATGCAGGTATAGGTATTTATGGGTATAGATCTCTTTTATATATATATATATATATATATATATATATATATAAAGTATTCTCAGGGAAGGACTTAAAGTTCTTTTATTAACGTTTTATCTTATTTTCTCTTTTAACATTCTCTAATTAGAATTGTGAGATTGAAATTTTTTTATCATCTGGAGGTAATTTTAGTTTAAATTGATAATTTAAATTTAAATATGTTACTCTTTAACTATCAATATTGACAGTAAAATATTAAAATTAGAAATATTTGTTTTGATATTTAAACACTTAAGTCATCACCTAACGTTAAACATTAACTGTGAAATTTAAGGAAACATTTAAATAGATATAAATATAAATATGTGTAAATATTTGAAAATATATGTGTTAGTATTGATATATGAATATACATAGGTACCTGTGTATATCGATACATGTGTACGTGCCTATGTGTGAAATTGCACATGTAAATGAACGTATGTATATGTGATATTTACATAAGTGTATGTGTGGTATATATATATATATATATATATATATATATATATATATATATATATATATATATATATATGATAAAACAAAATCTTTAATATTGCCTTCAGATATTACTCCATCTTAATTTAAAACCTAAACTTTAAGTAAAAAAGATTACCCATCTAAAAATAGTGACAATTTACATTCATGAATTAGATTCAAACTGATAGAGATGTTACCTTAACAATCATTTACAATATTAAAAGATTACTATCAGTAAACTGTTATATTTTAAATATTTTTAATGTACTTTCTATGAATGTGTTTTTAAATATACTATTTAACTCATATTAAATCCCTAAGTTATTTGTAAAAGAGTTAAATATTTAAATTGCTAGCAAACATCAAATTCTTCGGTGATTTTTTAAACATTTAAATTACTATCAAACATTAAAATCTGTTTTTTTACATAAATTGCTAAAAATTACTACCCCTCCTCTTCCTTCGAAAACCTAATTACATCTTCTTTCTCACTACTTCCCCCTTCTTTCTTTCTTTTTTCTTTTTTTCTCTCTTCTCCCTCTTCGCTTTCAATATATCACTTCCGTTAAGTTAACCGATTAAATAGGTCAATAAAATAAACCCTCTCTAAACTCGATCATGTCCCTCACACCACTCCTCACTAACCTTTTTGTTAAATTACATAAACTTAATACTACCCATCAAAAGTGTAAATGTTCATTTCATTTTTCGTTTCACCTTTTCGAAGTGAAGTCTGATGATCCTGTCTCCTTTAAAAGGGCTATGGTGAAATAAATTATTACATGGAGCCTTTAAATTATTTATATATAATTTTTTTCTTTAAATTATATATATATATATATATATATATATATATATATATATATATATATACCTCCAAAATAAATTTTTTTAATCGCTAAAAATCGATGATTTTATCACCATTTTATGTGATTAGTATTAGCTGATTTAAAATGTGATTTGAATGAAATATTACTTTCTTTTAGTGTAAAATATCACAGAAATGATTTTTAACACGCAGGTAGGTGTTTATTTACGGTCTTGACAAATTGACAGCTTGACAGAGATCCGAAGTTTGTCTATTTTTTTTCTACGGGCGACATATCTGTAAAAATTACTTGATGAATATAATGTGAATGCCCTTTTTATATAATTTTTAATTACCTAGTAATCTCAAAAATTCAGAAAAATATTCACCGTAATTTAATTATTTGGTTCTTTGGCTTTAAATTTACTAAGGTTTTTGCTCTTATTTTTTGATAATGTCGTGTATGAACGTCCATATTTACAAAAATTTGCACATTTATGCGCGCGCGCGCGCGCACACACACACACACACACACACGCACACACAAGTTCTAAATTATTTTTGAAATATTGTGGATCGCTGTATTGGAGCTATCTTTTCCAATTATGATTAATAAATATAGTTTTTATTTAATAATAATATCACGTGACCGCTACAAATTAATACAGAAATTTAAAAGATTATTCTAATTAAAATTGAAAAAAAAATGAAACCAGTGCTTGTAAAAATTCATTATTCATCGAAAAAAAGTTTTCTTAACACAATAGTGTCCATAATATCTTTCGAATGAAATATATTTTCGAATGTTAAAAGCAATTAATTCTTTTCTAATTAAACAATGTCTTAGTTTTATTGCATTTTTTTATTTTACGATTTAGAGCGGATATTTGGTAACAGGTGTCCTGTTTTACAAAAATAAATTGACTATTTAAATTCTCCAAGGAGTTCTGCGTATAACTAATATAAACATTAAGCAGTACAAAAATGAATTTCTTGAAATTTCATAAAATTAAATAGGTGTAGAAAAAGGTTTTACAAAGATTTTTTTTTTAAAAAGAAATATTTCTAAAACAATTTAACTAATTTGTGAATAAGTCCTGAAAGTTTCATCAAAATCCGACAATTATTTGATTTTTGCAAGAATTTCCAAATCACTGTGTTCTCACCAAAATAATAGTATGCTATATTAATATTTGGTCACGCCGCTGATGCAAGAAAAACAAGATTTTTAACTAATTTTTGCCAAAGTATAATTTAATAATCAAAAAATCCTTTGATCTTTTCTTTTAATAATAACGTAAAGATTTTTACGATAAAACTTTTGTTTTTACTATATTTGGGGCATTTTTTCATCATGTTATGCTCATTTTTTAGTGAATTTGTGGAGGTATATATATATATATATATATATATATATATATATATATGAATATGCGATTAACAAAGCATGTGCTAATCGTTTTCATGCGGTGTCTATATTGTTATTTTCTCCTCTTGGTAAAAGATACGTTGTTTGGAGGTGTTGTTTCAAGTTGAAGATTTTTTCTTATTTTCCATCATATTTTTGGTGTGCTTTGGTATGTGATTTGAGTGTGTTGTGCTATTTGCATGTTTTTTTTTCACAGTTAAATGATTTTTATCGTCTCTGTTTCACCAGTTTTTCGATTTATTTTTTGTTTAGGTTTCAGCATTTTGTTATATCACGTAGGTATTTACCATTTAGTGGACATACAAACCTTTTTTCTGCAGTCACGGGTTGGGGTGGTGGTGTTTGTAAGTGTACTGGTGATTTTTCTGTTGTGTTTTTCTTTATGATTTGTAGTATATTTTTATAGCATCTTTTGATGAGTTTTATATTTTTTCTGTTGAATATTTTATGCAGTTTGTTTGATGAGCTTGATGAATATTTTACCTATATTCTTTTTTTACATTGTTATGTTTTGTTGGTGGAACAATATGATGCTTAATTCTGTTGCATCTGTTGTTTTGCTTGGCGTAAATGTTAATTGTTCCGAAGAGGTAGAGCATTAAGCACCTTTCCAGGACAATATGAGTTCCTAGGTCATAGGTCATTTTCAAATGCAGACACGAAAACAAATTTCTATTACGCGATCTACAACTACATCACAACTACAGTGATTAAACAACTAATAACCCATAACCTTATTATGGGTTATTTGTAACTTTATTCCAAATGCCAAATGTTAGAACCGAAGAAAGTATTCAAAAAACGAATAAATAAAACATAAATGAAATAAAATAAGAAATAAATAAAACTAAAAATAATATGCATATAGGTATAAATAAATAAATAAACTCAAGGTCAGGACTATAAATAATCCTACTAAAGTAATCATAAGTAAAATAAAATACAAAACCTGTTTCTTCCGTTCCCCACTTCCAATAGGCCTCATAACGGAGTAGCAACTATGGTGTGATAGTCACCATGCAGTATTAACTATTTATATTTTTGACAAGAATATTTGCTGTTAATAAATCTATGCTTTAATATGATATCTAAATTAAAGCAAGTCCTTTTATTAAACCTTCTTTTTCGCTGACCTAAGTCGCTAAATTAATAAGCCTTTTATACTCGTTTCTACCCACTAAGATGTACACAATGTCGCAAATAATTAAATAGAGCATCACGCGTTCTTTAAATCTACGACGAAAAACAGTTTAGAAATCTGGGCATATATCTTTCAGGAGATTTATAATTTTGCCGCATATTTAATGCTTTTAAGGAAGTTTCAACTGTGACAGCTGTAAAATCCATCGAGGGAGTTCAATGATGGATGAGTGTAAGAAGCAGTTGGGAAATTCAGAGTAAAAAAAGAAAGAAAGAAAGAGAACGCGAAGTGCAGCGTGTCGAATGCTTCTGAACAATATCTTGCAATACGCTTAGACTGAAATGAAACATAAGCTAACCAAGTCGAGTAAACATTTTCTGTTGAGAAAAAAAAATATTATGTTAAGGAAATTATCATTTTCTGTTACTAAAACACCTGCAGAAAAAACTGAAGGATCGTCTACTTGTACATCAACAGAACGATGAAAATACATTTATTTTACGCAGCAATACATTCATTTTTAAAATAATCATCTTCCTTGTCAATGCACTTAATTCTGTGGTGAATATTAATCCTGTAGATTGAACAATATACATTGTTCAGTTAACACCATCAGACCATGTACTTATTGATTTACTCTTGTATATATGGACTACACTGTATTTGTTACTTATAATTCCTTGAAATTAAATTAATTTAAGACACTATAGTGTCATTAATGTTGAAATACGCGTATATTTTAAGTATAGTTCTTTTTCTTCATTTTTTAGCATCTTGTAATTTTATAACACCTTTTGTGCGAGAATAACATTGAAAAGAGAAACGGATGAAAAATAACACTCATTTATTTAAACAGTAGAAATAAAATCTGAAGAAAATAAAACAGAAAAAAAATAGGAAAAATATAAATATTATTTCTATATTTTAAGCAGAATCGGGGATATCTGCGTTTAATATGTTGCTGACTTTATATAAACACTGTCAACATAAAATATCATTACATTTTTAGGGTTCGTAAAAACACGTCGATTTTGAAAAAAATTTTCAAAAATTCATCTAATTATTGTATTTTGTAATTTATGTAAAAGAGAATATATATATTTTTTAAAGGAATCTCTCTTCAAAATTTTAGAGAATTTTTTCCTCTGATTGTACTCATCTCTTTTAATTTGATGGTTTTCATTTGGTCATTGAAGCTGATCACATTGAGGTATGCATTTACATTACAGAAGAAAAGTCGATACAGGTGCCTTAAAAAATAGAAATACAATATAATATGGCTCTTTGTGAACTTTAAAAAAAAAAAATTATTTATTAATTTATATTGTAGGGTTTTTGTCTGCAACAAAAAATTCCTTGATATTTTTAAAGGATTTTTAAGATCAATTTAATAATTTGATATTTTTAAAAGTCTATATTTATTTTTTTAAAAGGTGTACCAGTCTGAGATTTTATTTTTTAAAAAACTTAAAAATAATAAATAAATACAAAGATATTGAAAAAATATCTCCCAAAATTCTTAAAATAATTTAAAAAAATATTATACGGCTGTTGATGTTATACGATTATTAATTACGATTCGTAATCATTTCTGCTTTTCAGTTGTCATACTAGCTATATCATAGATAAGACGCATTGATTGAAAGAACAAATGTATAAATATCTCCTGCATTACTTTCAAAATCATTTTTACAGAATTTGTAGAATTAATCAGTAAGGTAATATTGTTGATAGAGACATGGAATTTAGGTAATTACAATGTGCAGCTTAAGGAATACATCTTAAATTTTGTTAATAATAATTATAAAATACTTTATTTTACAGAAGATGAAGATGATGAGAAGTACACAATTAAAAAAACACGACTTAGGAATAGATTATTTAAATATATATATTTAATTATTTTGGAGGAGGAGGGGTAAACATATAGTGCATATCTGCATGCAAACCATTGAAATATTTTATCCCTGTATTCTACGAAAAAGATTTGTTGATTGCTCCTGTAGTTTACTTCATACGCTATATAATTTTTCTTTCTATTTTGAAAATAAAATAGTTTACTTCCTAAATTTTTCACAGTGAAAATTTAATTACTTTAAATATGATAATAAGCATTTTCATCTCAAATATTTTATCACTTGAGACCAAAAATAGTAAATGTATTTGGATTTTTCTTACATTCTTTATAATCAATATTTCAAGTGGCAGAATGTGTCTTAGAATTAACTTTTTAAAATTAATGACTGTTCTATTTAAAAAAAAATCTTGATTAACAAAAAATATTTACAGAAATATAATTAGTTTACAAAAAATTAAATAATGATTTTTTTATTATTATGGGCCACCATACTTACAAACACAAGCTATTCAGTCTGGTACTGTTAATACGAATATGTGTCGCTGTCGGTCAGCCGGTCATACAAATATTACCTCACCGACCCAAATTGACTAGCACTGACTGATGCGAGCCACCCAAGTGATAAGAATGCAATTTTTAATATTTTTTTTGTAATTAAATTGAGTAACTATTTCTGATAAAAGTGTCGTGATGTTACGATTATTTTTCTTCTTAATGGATTTTTCATTTTATTCGTTTACGATAGTGAATTACTGTCAATCAGATAGTGGCCATTGTTGATTTTTTCGATTCAAGTGACAATTCTGACCTCCTAAACTTTTAATTCAGTCTGAATTAATGAAAACGGTTGTTAATATTTTCGGATAAGATATTAAGATATTCGTTGGAGATATTTAAAAATAGAAATGACACTGATTAACATAAAAGAAAATATGAAAATCAATAACATCGGGAAAATGATAAATTCACTTCAAATTTGGAGTTGAAACCTTCATTCAGATTTCTTCATTCTTTTGAAGAGAAGTGACAAAAAGACGCTATAATCAAATTTGTACCTTAAATTTTATCATAAGGCTCGACTCGAAAACTGTCCATCTTCTCTCGACCTCGTTATTAAAACTCCTAGACATTGTGACGCAAGGATTCAATTGAGTTATACGTTTTTAACTATTCAGTTCAGGGTAACAAGTTTCCAAAATAAAATCGTTTTGGTTCAACGATCTGTAATATTTTTACATGATTATTGTTTTCATTTATTAACATCAAAAGCCTGTCTTTGGTGAGAGTTTGGTCAATGATTTTAGTCAAATATTCAATGCAATAAAAAAATAAATACTTTCTATTTGTTATTTCTAGTAATTCAAACGCTGGTTTAATATTCTACGAATTTATTGATGGAATCATGGTCGGGAGTCTTAATTCTGCTGATAATGCAGCTGTCGCTGACGATGCTATTACGAAAAGTTAGGTTTCCAAGGATAACTCGTTTGGTCTGATACAAACTGATTATTTAGCGACCGTAGAATAAAGATCTGAGGATTGTGATAAAAAAACAAAAAAAAACAACAAACAGAAGGAAATAAATTCAGGCTGATTTTAGTTGTTTGGGCCATTGTTACTTAATCTATAAATCTCTCTCTCTCTCTCTCTCTCTCTCTCTCTCTCTCTCTCTCTATATATATATATATATATATATATATATATATATATATATATATATGTATGTGTGTGTGTGTGTGTGTGCGTGTGTGTATTTAAGCATTAATTGAATAGATATATATTTAAGCATTACTTAAGAATTGATTAAAAAGTATTTAAACAAGAAATAAAAAACAGAATGCACCTATATTTTTAAAATTTAAGAAAACCCTAGAATATTTGAGAAAAAATAGCCTAAAAACAAGTCCTGCCTACAACAACAGAAACAACATTGTTACATTATCTTTGACACTCAGAGCCGAAAGATAGAAAAAAGAAGGAAAAGTGAGAGAATATTGGGAGATAAGAACATTTTGAAAAGAAGAAATAAGCACGACATTCTACACATGTGCACATACACACACGTACAGGCGTGCACACGCATACACACACATACGCGCACACGCATACACACACACATACGCACACACGCAGAAGAAGAAAAATCAACCTAACACTAATAAAAAGCGTATAAATGATTTTTAACTTAATGTAAAAATAACGAAAACGAGAAAACCGGCAGACAATTACTGATACCTCCTGATGTGTGGACCGAACGATTACAAAAAGGTTCGTCTATGAAACTCTGGAGTCGGGGTTCTGAATATACCACCAATCAGCTAAGTGACAAATTCTATATTTGTATTAACCGTATATATATTTCGTTTCACCGATTGGAAGTGGAGTCTGGTGAGCCAGTGTCCTTTAATAAAGGGCTTGGCGAAATAAATTATTACATGGAGCCTTAAAGTGGTCTGTTTTTCCTTTAAATTATTAGCTCCGGATTTACATTGAGCTCTCAGGATTTCATCCTTTTTGGGACTACCTATACGAATTACCAAATTCTTCTTAGCCTATATATATATATATATATATATATATATATATATATATATATATATATATATATATATATATATATGTATATATAAGCCAATTAATGTGTTCTTGGTTTTGATTTCCTGTTAATGACGAGTTAAAGATGAACGGTGTCTCAATACACATCTGCATATTTTGAAGCCGAAATCTCTCACCAAGTTTGCATTAACTGGTTGTTACTGTTCAAAGCTATATGAAATGTTGACAAACAATGTCCTATAAATATATGAAGTTACATATTCCTAACAATAATTTTAAGCGTAAGGTTACTTTAGTATATTAAATGTTAAACTGATTAGTATCACATATTTCCAGCGATCAATAGACACACTCACATACACATACACACGCATATATATATATATATATATATATATATATATATACATTTGGATCGCCTTCCTGAGGCATATCTTCTCTGGCAGTAAGAATTGCTCTTGCGTAAGACTTTTACATATGGAGGCATAACTGCCTCTTAGAATATATTGTCTTTGCTTTGGTATCGGAAATACAATCTTCTAACAGCGTGGCATCTCAGTGAGAGAGGAAAATAGTCTTATTTGTCCCAGCAGGTCCATTGCTGGAGCGGAAAAGAAGGAAGACATATCACCGTTTTCCCCTGGGTGCCAACGATTGGCAAATTAGAGGCGACCTCTCAGGTCAAGCGACTGTTCCCTCATCATATTGCTGACAACAAGCGAACTCGATAGTGTGGGGTCCAAATCCACAAAAAAATCAGACTACGCATGAAATATACTGTTGCGCACGAGGGAATCACAAGATTCCTCTTATACAAAAGCAAGATATCTGTCTTTGGCTACGGAATTGGAATGGCACTGGAGTTTTCTTATATGATTTTCTGATTCATCATTGCTAAACGTTTTCAGAACATCAGTATTCTTTGATAATGGAATCGTCCAAGTCCTTTTTCTTTGATAAATATTAATATTGATTCTTCAAGAAATTTACAAAACATCGATTAACTTGCTAGAGTATCATATTAAGGACAAAAGGATTGTGTTGCGCCAATATTTCAAGTGGATTGGTACTGCTTTCATATAAATAGCATTACAATTCTTAGCTTCTTTCTGGATTATTGCTCCAAGCTCCGATGAAAATAACCATCACTGTAATTACTTGAACCAGAGTTTTGCATAATAGAACAAAAATCGATAAATATTATAAATATTAATTTTATTTTAATTTGAGTACTCAAATTTATTTGAGTACTCAAATTAAGATTTATTTTAATTTTAATTTGAGTACTCAAATTTATTTGAGTACTCAAATTAAAATAAAATGAATATTTATTGATTTTTGTTCTATTATACAAAAACCAGCTTCAGGTAGTTACAGTGATGGATATTTTTCATCGGAGCTTGGAGTTATAATCTAAAGAGAAGCTAAGATTTGGAATGCTATATTCAAAATTATGCATACTTAAAATTATGCATACAGTTTTTACAAACCATTGAGAGAACTTTAGAAACGTGACTTGTGCCAAAGTTAGTTTTATTCGCCAAATACGTATTTTACTCTTGTAATTTCAGTGACAGGTATAATTATTATTAACGGGTAGTTTCAGTAAATAATTTCAGCATCGAACAACATGGCGTTGGGGGTCATAAGTTATAACTTTGTTTGAGGATAGAACGCTGAATAGTGCCATGTACGCCCAGAATATTGTTCAACTCGTTCTATTGTCACTCCTGGAACAGGAAGGTGAATTGCTGTTCCAGCAGAGTATAATGCCTGCCTACATAATGTCCATGTTACTCAATTTGCTCTGTAAGATATTCTTCAATTCACTGACTGCTACAAGCACCAGATTTATCTTCTATTGAACATGGATTGAATATTATGGCATAATGCTTGACTCGTTCAATTTTTTAAAATTAATTCACCCCAAGCAAGGCGATAATGCCACTAAGACACAAGGGAGCTACTGGAAGTGAAAGAGAATGAGAAGACTTTAGAAGGAACCAGAAACCCAATCCAAAACAGTATGGTATGAACAGGACGACAGGTGAACCTATCTACTCCTAAGCACATCTATAACTTTGGCTGTATTATGTCAACAGGTGAAAGAGATGTGGAAAAATGTGTTGTAGAAGTGGTTATTCGCTACCCGTAAAATTGTATAGATATAAGAGCACAGTCCGGTGTTAGCATCCACGGAGAATATACAATATATTAATATATGGGTTGAGTACTGTTGATACATTTCTTATTTTAGAATCTCGACACTGTATATATGATCGCTTACTATAATCCAGCTTTATTACCTGTATATTTAATCTTAATTTTATTTTCCGCCAGAGTATGTAATCAGAGAGGCAAAGTAAAAGAAAGTTTATATTATTTTTTCAAGTAACACTTTATTTTATTTTCACTTTCCTTGATGTCTTCGCGCCTTAACGTTGATAACATTTTGTCAATTGTTTTTTGGCAAATCATTTTTTATTAGTTACCCATGTTTAATTAAGTTCGTGTTTTGTACTCCTTAACCTATTATTACATGATTAAACCACTTTCGTATCCCAAATTTTACCAGCACCAATTTGAACATCTTGCAGACCTAAAGTGAGAACTTTGGTTAAGAATATCATGAACTGAACCCGAATCTGAAAAAGAAATAGATTCTTATTCTGAAGAGCCTCGGTTGTTAGTCATATACAAGACTATACAATTTGAAAAAAAAATGAATTTTCTCTGTAGAATTATTTAGTTTAGGATAATGAATATAATTATTCAAAAGAGCTTTATTCATTCATTTCTTTTCAAGAAACTCTCTTCATATTTTAAAAAGATTATACTGCATTTGTGATGGGAGATAATTACACGGATTTTTCTTTTAAACACCAACATTCGCCATTCTCTTTTCAGATATTTATATCTCAGATAGTTTCGTAATAATTTAATAAGATATAAGATTTATGGTAAATAGTTGTTGAGTGTCTTTTCCAAGTGTAACATTCTCAGTAGATGTATTATGAATAGGCATAGTTTCTTTAAAAGACGAAGTATGACTATTTATGAAAGAATTAAAATCGCGAAATTAATTTTGCTTAATAAATTCTGAAGGAAGGGTTGTAGTTAAATTATTATCTTTTTTTTTTACAAAAGCACAAAATTTATCTATTTAAACAATAATTGCAGAAATCAGTGAATAAAGTATCGGTTTGATGACAAGTCAAAGAAAAAAAGGCCACTCAGAGAAATTATTCCTTTTCGATCCCAAATATCAATATTTTTAATAGTCGTATGTAGTTATCGATGAAGAAATATGAAACTTTCCGCGTAAAAGAAAATGGTTATTTCATTCATGCCTTTTTACTGTTTATATATATATATATATATATATATATATATATATATATATATATATATATATATATATATATGTGTGTGTTTATATACATATATATATATATACATACATATATATATACATATATATATACATACATATATACATATATATATATATACATACATATATACATATATATATATATATACATACATATATACATATATATATACATACATATATATATATATATATATATATACATATATGTGTGTGTGTGTGTGTGTGTGTGTGTGTGTGTGTGTGTGTGTGTGTGTGTAAATTATATAATATAATATATCTGCAAATGAATAAAATGAATAAAAAGAGACAAGAAGAAAAACTATTCTTAGACGACGGATTTCGTCCTCCGAGGCACATTGTCTTGATAAGTCCCTCAGACGAAACACGTCGGATAAGAATAGTTTTTCCTCTTGTCTCTTTTTATCCATATATATATATATATATATATATATATATATATATATATATATATATATATATATATATATATATATATATAGAGAGAGAGAGAGAGAGAGAGAGAGAGAGTGAGTGACAGAGATTATGTATAATTTAAAATGGTTAAAAATAGTAATTTCTCAGATGTATTTGCTTTATAATCTTTTAAGTACAGTTTTCGCATAGAACGTTCAGGTCAAGTATTTTGTAGTCTATGGGCAAAATAGCAGACTAGGCATATAATTAAAGAAAGGGTGTCTTTTGATTATGTCTTTATGGCATAATCTAAATTTCTAAGCGATAGAGGCGCTGAAAAGTTCTTAGCTTGACCAAGAATAGGTTTTTGAAAAACGTCTGATGTTTGGTCATTTGGTCAGTGGTTTGAACCGAGACACTTTCAATACTCTCTGGTCTATTGTACAAATTATTTGTTCTTTTTTAAACGGTATCAGTTTCGTAAAACGACAGATGTACAAATAAAACTATATTAGATCTGACATAAAGTTAGAAGTTGGTCATAAAATCTGATTGCTTATCTTAAACAAGTTTTGTATTCGGTATTCTCATTTTTATAGTTTCACTTTGTTTTTGGGTTATGAGCTATAAATTCAGATTCATTATAATTGTCATTCATTCAATTGTTACATAATAAATTATATGGATCCTTGAACAACTCTTATTCAATGGAATTTTGGTCGAAACTTAATAAAATCTTACTTAAGGTATCTCTATCGATTTTGAATTCAGAGTTGTCGAGTTGAGTGGTTGACATCCACGGTTGGAGAGCTCAGTCTGCTCTGATATTTAACCCTTGGCTGTGGGGGAGAAGAGATGGATTCATACAATTCTCAAGGGTATTTTCTTGTAAGTGAATGTAATGAATTCGACTGGAATTCGACCTCGGCTCCCTGATTTCTCAGTCCGTGCTGTTATCTATTACACCATCTACACACACAGTATGTGGCCTAAAACATTTAATGAGCCAGGATTAGTTTCTTAAATGACCACAAGTGCAAAGCACTCATTGAAATAGTCAGCAACACCAGCTTGGTAAACATTCCTCTATAGCCTTTTGATGCCGGACTGTGGAGGCAAACAAAATATTGCTATTTACTAAACTTGTAACAGATTTAAGTGTGTAGCACAAAGTGAGGGTCGAACTCACTATACGGTTTACGAGATTAGCTTTATAACTTGATCTACAATGAGGTGTGCTTGGCGCACTGAATTCAGTTTTTTATGGGATTTTATGAGATCTTAGATGCTGAACACACATTGCGAACGGTTACTTAATGTTATAAATAACATGAAAGATAATATAAATAAATAAAGTTGCTTGTTCGTCATGATGCCGACATTTTCAAAAATCATTTCCCTGAATAATTTGACGAATGGAATTTGATAAAAACGAAAATAAGGATAAAAATTACTATACTATAAGATTGTAATTTGTGTAGTAAAACATGAAACACCTCATGAACACAAAAGAATTACAAGCACATCGTGTTAGAAAAAACACGTTTTCTCAGAGAAGATAATGAATGTTGCCCATTATTTAACGTGGCGACAATGTGAGGATAAATATAAAAAAGGTCGAGTATCGTAGCATCTCTTATCAACTCGGTATTCAATGTACATTCAAGATTATTAAGAAGTGATGACCTTTTGGATAAGACATCGGTTTCTCAGCTTGGATATGGTTATAATTCTCGTCCCAAAGAAAGAGAGAAAACTATGCCCCAAAATAAAGCAAGTCTTGTGAAATCATTCATTTTGAACGCACATACTACAAAATAGCATAAATATATTGTAAATAAATAACATCATGTATTATTCGAAATAAGATTCGAATTGCGATAAATGGACAATCAGAAACAGAATACGACTATTTTAATTCTTGAAAGCGATTTTTATGTGAAAAAAATGAAGCCGATATATTTCATTTATCGGGTTAGTTATTCTTAATTTGATTTAATGATGACGTAACATACATATACATACCTGTCTGTATTTGCGTGTTTATATTATTAACATATAAAAATATATTTTTGTGTATGTATGCATGCGAATATCTATCTATCTATCTATCTATCTATCTATCTATCTATCTATCTATCATGGAATAATTTACCATCTTGAACTTTTATATATAGTTTCTGTAGGAGCTACGTGTTTTACTTCGGGAAATAAGATATATGATATGCTACCCTCCATATATAGGTAAAGTTTAGGCGCTAAATTATTTCCTTGAGGAAAGGAAAATTAATAAGAATGATTTTTCTTTATTTCTTGGTGTTCAAAGTCCGAGAAATGAGAGAGTGTTCGGCGAGAAACGGAGGACGCTGGATAACTTGACAAATGGGCAGATTGGTCAATTCGGACAAATTTTCCGAACTTTTGGGTTAGATTTATCCGTACACCCACTCGAACAGAATATGGCACAAGGACACGTTTAACAGAAACCTTTGGGTAACAACTGTTATTCTGGAAGTAGCATAGCGCTTTTTTTTCTGAAGTAAATGAACTTTGTAGTTTTATAAGTACAGTGGAACCCGGATATAAGAGACCAGGATATAAGAGAAACACGTATATAAGAGAGATTTTATCTGGTCCCTAATTAGAGCCATACTTACCTAAACAAAATAGACCAAACCCGGATATAAGAGAAACCCGGATATAAGAGACGTCTTCTCCCGACAACTCTCTTATATCCGGGTTACACTGTATATATAAAAAAATATCACACACGTTTCGCCGTGGAACTGATTGGTAAATTAGTATGATAACCCATTGATGATGTAGTGATTTTGAATCTGATTGGATTTAAGTAAATCCTCATTGACAACAAAATGTGGGATTTTTGTGCAAACCAACTAAGTTAATACTAACAGTGACAGTATCAGATGGTAAATCTGATACTGTCAATGTTAATATTGACTTTTGTAATAATTGTAAATCTGTACAGTTTCACCAAGATTTAATTTAAATTCAACCGAATTCGCACAGAGTTGTGTTGATGGAGATTTGGCCTCGCGTTTTATTGGAAATTTTAATCTGATTCTGGCTGATTTTTAGAGAAAAGGTCCATTTAGTTCGTCGTTTCAGGGAGGAATTTATAATATTACAGTACCTTTCATTTACGCTTCAACTGAATCTTTATTCAAGAACATAATTGTTAAAAGCTCTATTACTGCTTTAGATTTTATAAGCACTAGACTGGCAGATAAAAAAAAAAACTATTGTTATTATTTTACTCTAATCGTACGAGTGTAGGGATGTGATATATGGAAGTATTTTATGAGATGCAGATATCTGCCCCATCTACTTTAAGAACCTCCCACATCTTTATCAGAAGAGCAGTCCTTGCGCTAATAATGGCAGCGGCGGAGGTTGACGTATATGTTGAGGATGACAATATTGCAATAGTGGGGCGAACATTTGCTATGAACGAAGAAGGGGAAGTTAGGGAGCGTATAGGTGAAGGTATATATATATATATATATATATATATATATATATATATATATATGTATGTATATATATATGTGTGTGTAGTAAAAAAGGAGAGAGAGAGTAAGAGATGATAGCAACGATAGTGGTCTGTGGTCGCGATTTTGCAAATGGCTTCTGGCGGGAGACGAAGCAGTAATAATCTGGCTCAATGTCTGCCGGCCAGTCCATTTGTCGCGCTGCGTGGCGTTGCGATGGCTTGTCTACCTCGCGATGGCCGGACCAAAGTTTCCCGATGCTTTTTTCCTGTCTTCTTTTTTCCCTTCTCTCTTCCACCCTTTTTCTCTCGCTTACCTCGCGCGCATATTTCACTCGTCTTTTCGGTTGCTCTTTTGCTGTCTTTCCCCTCTCCTACCTTAACCCTGCAAATGCATCTTGGCCTCTTCTTTGGCCCTAATTAAGTGACCTGCCAACTCATGGAAAAATACCACGAAAAAAAAAAAAAAAAAAAGAAATAAAAGAATTGTAAGGAAAACCTTTCATGATTCATCAAATTCCACATATTTTTCTCGACCTGACAGAAAGTGGAAACCTGCGCATTGACAAGTTTAACAACTAGCCGGGTCGAGATGCGATATAGCAGGAAGGATAATTCTTGGTGTTAAAGTTTTTTTTTTCTTTTGACCAATCAAGATTTTTTTCTTTTGACCAAATAATCAGCATTGACTGGCCTATAATTTGTAGAGAATATCAGGATGAATTCATTTGATTGGGGTTTAAGTTATTATATTTACTCCCTTATTTCTCAATTGATATTAATAAATAGTTATACTTATATGCAAGCCATCTGAAAAATTAACTTTTGGGATTTTTTTTTTACTTTCTTTCTCTTAGGTAACATCGAACAGAAATAGTAATTAGTTACGATAAATATTTACAAATCCATATCGCTTGATAAAAAAAATCAACATTTTCATCTAAAATTCCATGTTTTTATTCCAAGTACAAATTCTAACTTCTGTTTTAAATATTTTTGTAATAAGAAAAAAATATTTTGTAATAAGAAAAACCCTACAAGAATCTCTGGTATTTGTAAGATTATTCTATAAGTGGTAATAGATGTCTGAAAGAAGTGATCACTGACCATTGGCATTCACACAACATATAACATATTGGATTTAAGTAAATATTCTTTAACTACAAAATTTTTGAGTATTGCGTAGACCAACAATGGAATGCTTGCAACGTATCGATTAATAATAGAAATTATGTTTATTGACTTTACTATATTAACCAGTGTGATATATCTCAGGGCAACGCTGACAGGCAGAGAATGTCTCACGGCGGACAGATTAAAATGCGCATCACCATTGTTGTAAATCAGTTCAGTTATTCTTGCTTGCCGCAAAATTATTAATTTTTAGCAGAACAGCTTTGGCTCTGAATGTGCAGCCGTTTCATAAGTAAAGCGCTACAAAAATATTTTTCGCTTGCAATGGAAAAATAAACTTAGACCTGGTTTGCATTGAGTTACACCCTCATGTAATAGCAATCAGAGTAAAAGAAGAAATCAATGACTTAAACTTTTTATTATTAATCAATTTTTATTGGTCAAAGTATACAGGTTTTATTAAAATATGTAAGCACGGTCCTTATTTACTTATGCAAACGCGTCTTGTTACAAAAATATTCATAATAATTAATCAATAAAGGTTCAAATAGTCAAGTCTTTCAAAGTAACATGAGTATTTTAAAAGAGAAATAAACTGGAAAAATAACATTTGATATAAGTAGAACAATAGATGTAGCCAAGTAAATGCAAAAAAAAAAAATAATGTTTTGTACAATACTTGGACAATCTCATGTCTATGAAGTTTATTCAGCTTTTTATTGCTTGTGTATGTTTATCAATATTACCATTACACAGAGATCTATTGATAACAATTAGGGCGTTTAAACATTAGTTTGAAGGAAAAGAATCTCAGTAAAAATGTGGTGCTTCATCATGATCATGTCTGACCGCAGACAACAAATATCATGAGAAAAAAATCCGCACCTTACTTATTGTCCACATACTTGTGCATCTGCTTATCACCTATGCCCACGTTTACAGAACCAACAAGATGGATTCGTTCATAAACCACATGAAGACGTACGCAACTCAATTATCTACATTCTTTTCTTCCAAAGCAAAAAAAAAAAAAAAAAAGAAAGAAAATCTTACAAAAAGTATCTGTCTATATTTCTGAGCATTATGTACACTATTTACATTATTCGGACTAGTGTCCTCATCTTTGTCGCCATATTTATTACAACGTTTCGGCCGTTGTACGCTCCGGCCTTTTTCAGGTGTTGGAATGTCGAACTAAACCCTTTATTTCGCTCACTGGGGTAGACTTTTCTAGCTCCACTTGCTATGTTTAATGGATGTCAGTTTTCAGTTATCTCTTGTTAATTCCCCTCTCCAAGTTCTCCACTGCCTTAACCGGGTATTGAACTCACACTCTTAGGGTCCTGTCATTGGATCTAACCAGCGCCTTTATCCACTGTGTCATGTGTCCTCAAGGACAGTGGATAAAGGCATTGGTTAGATCCAGATCCAGTAAATTGCTTACAAAAAGTCTATTATAAAACTCGTGATATTGGAAGGAGGTTATTGATAATAATGTAACCTAAGTTAATGAATGAATTCTAATTAAGTATGAAGTTTTAAATACTACATTTTTTTGCAATACGCCGATGCGTGTTAAAATCCTTACAGTATTTATTATTGCTGAAGTTATCGCTAACATTTTTGCCGAGATTTACAAACTCTACGTTTTGTTCAATTTCGCAAACCATTTGATGAAATTTGAATAAGCTAATTTGATTTGAATAAGCTAATTTGTTTGGAAAGATACTTTGGCTAAAACCCTACTTCGCAATTTAACAATTTCATTAATTTAATTTTATAGGACTTCATAGTAAACAATGATTTTTAAGAATTTTTTTTCCTTTTTCCTTCTTAACAGAGAAGAATAAATTCTTAGGATTTCTTACTTTAGAGCATGCAACATAAAACTGGCCATGTGTAAATACTTCTTTCTGGGACTAAATTCCAACTTTTTTGAAGTGTTTGGCCTTGTGACTTGTTTATAGTTCTCGCAAACGCAGGGCAAACTGGAAACTGGATTCTTGTATATAAAACTTAAAGATATGTAAAAACAATATTCCATTTTTATTAAATAAGTATTTGGTATTTTATTCATTAAATTGTTTTTAAAATGCTGGGAATATTTTGTATGTTAAATAATAAAACTTTAAATTTTTCAAAAAAATTAATGAAAACATATTGTACGCACCTAGTTAAACCAATTGTACTTTGTACCCACTTACCTTTTTGCACTTCTCCCGAAAATTTGGTTTCGATCGGTCAATTTATGGTTATTTTGGTGGGTGTAACGGACTAACGGAAGTTACAGAATTTTATATATAAATTTTTCTATCCTAAATTCGCATATTACTTATAGGATTACATGATAAAATTTAAAGAAAAATGCTTTTGGTAGAACCAAAATATGAAACTGGTGCAAGAGTTTATTGTGTTTAAATTAATTTCTGTTCTTTAGACTTCCATAATCTTTAACTGCAATGCTGTTAATAGTCTTTTTTGTGATGGAAAGATGTAATAAATATCTTAATACATAGTTTTGCCGGATTTATGATGAACTGAATAAATGCAACTTAGTTCGAACGTTACTATTCGTTTACAAACTGTTATGTACATGTGGTTGAACGGTCAACTTCTTGCGAAATTATATCTTTTGAAGGCTTTTTATTTGCTATATGCATCCAGCTTATTTGTATCACTTGAAGAACAATTTTTTAATCAAATTCTCATAAAATAACATACTGGCAGCCAGTGCTGCCATCATTAATTAGTTTTAACGCAACTCTTTACAAATATGCTTGAATCTTTAAATATCTTTCGTGCAAAACACTAACCAGTTAAGAAATGTATATTTGCCTTAGTGCTCTATCGGCATTGGATAAGATCCTCTTTCCAAGGGGGACAACCTTCAGGGTGGATGCTTGCTGACTTGAATATGAACCGGACCAATGTTTACATTTTGATCAAGGTTTCGACATTAATCAATCCAATATTGACTTGGTCAGTACCTAGATTGGCGACCGTTTGGGAATAGCAGGTTCTGAAAGCTTTGATGTGCGGGTGTGTAATGGATAATTGCACGGAATTGAAACTCGGAGAGACGACATCCAAATCCAATAGGCGTCGTTATATTCACTTACGCGCAAAAACACTTAAGAATAGTATGAACTCACCTCTTCTTCTCCCGCCCTATGGGTTAAATAGTAGGACTTGTATCAGCAAATAATTATTATCTCCAAAAATATTCTTACAGTCTAAGATATTTTCTGGTTTTAAATAACGTGCAAAGGTTGAGAGGCCGTAAAAAACAAAACAATTCTAAAAAAAAACAAATATTGATATGTCATTAAATTAACAACCTATGATATTTGCTTTAAGATAATCTTATAATCGCCAGTTCACTGTCTTTGCTAAGCCACCAAAATATAAAAATTATTTATTATTTGTCAATCTGTGAGTATTGTGCAATTTATTTATTTATTACAGTCTCTTTGACCTGAGAGAGATTTTAAAATCCCAATTGAACGTTAAGGTTTTTTTTTCTTTCAGAAACATTGTTTCCAACTGTTTGCTATTCTGTTGTCTGGATTATAAGTTAATGTCACTGCAATTACTCTAAATGGTATTTTGGGATATCTGTAATCAACTAACTAACATTTATGCTACTCGAATGTCACTGATTGTCAACTAAATTTTATGGCTTCACCAGTTTTAGTCGCCAAACCATCAAACCAAGGAAATCACTTATCGAGTTTATTTACCTTATAATCAATTAGGCTCTAAAAGCTATTTAGTCAGTTCTGTTGAGATTCTAAAAATAAAACTTTTTAATAAGACGACACAGAACGACAAGCACATAGATCAAATTTTCTTCCGATTTACCGCAAACAGAACCTCGTAAACACACCACATTTCCTCTTTCTTTCTTTCTTTCTTTTTACCATTCCGCGCTGTTTTCTACAAACGAACACGGAAATAAGATATAAATTAATAAACAAATGACAGCGACAAAAATTTAATGTTTTAAACTCAAATGGCTCATCAACGGAGTGACTTGGCAAGGGGATCTTTTTCCGTTGTCAATCGCCTGAAAATAACCACACAACTCCAGTTCCTGAGAAGCAAAGGTGGAAGGGAAGGAGGTGGAAGAGGAGAAAGGTTGAGGAAGTGTTCTTTTTCTCTTTCTTTTTTTTTTTTGAGTGATACGCGTTAATGATGTAATTGCTGCCTGCTCCTGATTAATGACGAGTTATTTTTAGAAAAAAGATGGTGGGGGCGGTTTTTATTTTTATCTGACTCAGTAAGCCGTTTGTCTTTTATACGGATCAACTACATCTCAACTTTCCTGCTTTTTATAGCCACCGCATTGACGTCATCATCTACTGCCGACTGGAATTCACTCACGATTGTTTCACGTGGGTTTTCCTTAAGGAACTGTTTTTTTTTTTTAGATGTAAAATAAATTAAAATAAAATAATTTAATTAAACTGTATTTGCTTTGCTTAATGAACAGCTTAGCTTTGATTTGCGTGTATGCGAATCACGTCATCACGAGCCAACGTGGGAATGTAAGAGTGCGTGTGTGTTCTGAGAAACGTGGGTGTTAGGAGATAAGGGCGTTTTCGGGTGAAACCACACCACGTCTTTAAACATGTGTAAATTAAATTATCACACAGATCACAACCACAACGATGAAAGAATATCATATTTAAAAATATTTACATTTCAGAATATACTCAAATACGTGTGCATAGAAAAATATTATATTTACCCAATCTGGGCTTATCAAAACTTGCATAAAGTTAGTTTGTAGGGAATCACGGGATGTATGTTATGTGTAACTTAGTGCATATAAGTGCATGTTAAACCGTGTGTGCAACTCTTTCATCTCGTCACGTTCGTCTCTTCTCGGAAACCCATACCACCCTGGTTCGTTCTCCTTCATCGTTTGCACTTTCCATTATTCTAATTTTCTTCTCGTTCTATCCCTCTTTCTTTATATTCCCACTCTCCAATCGTTCACTTCTTTCTCTCTCTCTCTCTCTCTTTACCCACTCTCTGTGTATGTTCTTAACTTAAACTTTTCTTTCTTTCTGCCCCCACCGCCTCTATCCTGGCTGCTTTCAATTAACTTTTCAATACGATCAATTTTTATTCGCATTCGACCTTTCTAGCGCATTGCCTGCCGCTTTGTCATTCACACATTTTAACATAAAATGGATCTAAAATGTTTGTTTTGAATATTCCTCGGGAAATAGATTTGGATAAAAAAAAAAGGCTCTGAATACCCCTGCTTCATCACCGGTTGATTTGTTGCATGTCTTGGGGTCTGCGTTCCTTTTTAACAATTTCCCTATCATTGGTTGCCGTTTGAAAACATATGACTAGGAGGCGTTCACGTCAGTGCCAAAAAGCAAGCGCATTCATCTCAACAGCCAGCTACCACCGCCAACACCATCATCACGTGACTTACACGAAACTGCATGGAGAATTTTACAAATAAACTTTTACAAACATCACTTTAACTGACATTTTCGAGAAAGAGTGGGGAAATCACAGCTTTAACAACAAACCTCGGATTCAATTCACTCGGCACTTTTCTTTCTATTTCAGTCTAAGTTTTCTTTTTAAATCGTTTTTGTTTTTTTATACTTTGTAGAAACAAACACCGAAAAATGTTGAATTCGCATTGTGACAAAATAAATGTTTATTCTAATTTATCAAAACACGAAGCAATGAAATAAAATGAAATGAAATTATGAAACAGTTTTAAATCAATGTTGTCGGTTGCTTTAGTTTAAATTTCAATTGTTTCTGATATTTCCGAAGCTTGGAACAGCACACGATGAGGAAGAAATGAAGATAAGGATGATTGTGTTGCGCAAATCTCCTAAGAGGTGAGAATATGTATTTCTTGAAAATCAGCATTCAAAACAAAATTATAGCTTTTACAGGGGTTCCATTAGGTAAGCCATCAAATTTGGTTAGTTATAATTTGAAGATACCGAACAAAATCAGATTCAATTAAATCGTATTTGTATTATTGTTCAATTATAGTATAATGGAACTGAATTATTTATTAAAGATCTATTTGGCCTTAGTTTACAAAGAAAGCGCTCGAGACAATGCACACTATGAACAATTTCTCCACACATTTAGTCTTCAAACAAAGGAAAAGTGTAAGCAGATAAAACTTAAATAAAAAAAATTCTTGTCTATCATATTTAACGAAACATGCATAAAAGCAGGATTGTTGCCCGTATACACTATATATATATGTATATATATATATATATATATATATAGAGAGAGAGAGAGAGAGAGAGAGGGGAGAGAGAAAGAGAGAGAGAGGGAGAGAAAGAGAGAAAGGGTGTGTGTGTGTGTGTGTGAGTGAGAGAAATCGTATTAAAATCACTTTTGCCTTAGGCTCTTCAGGCCTTAAGTCACATCATTCTGGCACTTACAGCCTGAAGAGCCTAAGGCGAAAGCTCGCTTGCGGTTAAGTTGCGGGAAATATTCTCTTTTAATACGATCATAGATTGCTCTGTTGCGCACTGAGCAATTTCATTATTTTTATTTTTTTCATCTTTATCATTTCTGATTATTGAAATGTAATGGCGATATATATATATATATATATATATATATATATATATATATATATATATAATGCTATTAATTCGGCATACTTTTAATGAATTAAATTATAATTGAAACAAAGTCCTAAATGAAAGTTCCTCTGGTTCCGTGTAGAACTTACTCCATTTATTCCACTAGACTTATTACCATTTAGTGTCTCTTTTGCAAACATCATAGAATTCCTCAAACCATTTTCTTATTGTCGATTAAGTCATTTTCAAGTACTGCCCAGAAAGTATCCAGACATCTTGAAAGTCTCAAAAACTAGTTGCGCGGCTTTCATGGGAACTTGAACACCAATCAGAAGGATTCTTATTACACATGTGTGATAAGAAATTCTTCCATGGGGTTTCGAGCGAGTATGTGTACTGTTTTACAGTAGTATTCGTCATGACAATGCCCCTGCCCATTCTTCACGTGTAGAATTTGTCAGATTAAGCACTTGATCAGTCTGAACCGTATATATCTTTGGCTCTCTCTAAAAGCAAAAATCAGTTGAATAGGAGATTTCAAGCCGCGAACGAGATTAAGGAGAATACAACGAGATAGCCGATGGCAATGTCGAGAGAAGGATTATGTTTTGACGCTGGCATAAATGTGCGATGTCCCAAGAAGAGTAATTTCAAGTGGAATAATATATCACTGCTCGTCTATGTACTGTGCATTTTTTAGCACGTGAGTGAACATAGCTCTTCACAACTTCCTATACTTTATAGCAGTTAACAATGTTTGTCTTTTTTATTATCTATCCTATCTCCTGTCCCGCCAAAAAGGCTCGTTAGTTAAGTAGGTTATTCGCTGTTTCCTTACGTCCCTATTGCTTTAAATGTTCTGTGGTTGCCATTGTTCTAAGTAATTCATTTTTTCTTTAATATTAAATGGCAAGATTCTTTCCTCGTAAATGATGGAATCATTAGCAGAATTTTCAAAGACCTCGAAAAAAGAAAAAAAAAACATTTTCAATATTTAAATGGTCGACATTTAAAATTTTCGTCTTTTTAAAAATAAAATCTGTTCTTTTATTTTTTTAAATTATCGCCATAATTTAGTCAAGCTTGTTATATTTTGGACAATGATATTTATTTCAGTCAACCAAGGCCAACTGTTAGATCACAGAAGATAATGATATTTGGAAGACAGGATTGCACTAACCTTTGTAGCTGCCATGACATTTTCCATTCAATGCTTACTGAGTTTCATCAGAAGCAACATAGCTTGTGATACATAAAACACCATCCGACTAATGCTTTCTATCAATTAAATCATTCTTTAAAACCCTTATCCGATATATATCTGAACATGTAAGGGTTCAATCACAAAGATAAACAAATTTATTGCTTATTTGCATCTATCAAATGCTGAAATTTAGAAAGTAATAATATCATTATCTCAAATAATAATATACAAAGCAGAAAAAATTGTAAAGATGACGTTGACTATGACTGCCTATCATTATCGAATGCGCTTGGAACCGTCCCTAAGATACTTGCAAAGACAGTATAAGGATTAAACGCTCGATGAAGAATCGAAACCTTATACGGGCAGCATTACTAAAATCAACTAGAATTCTGTAGAGAGTGCTAACCAGTTGGTCTCCAGGTGAAAGCCACACGTTGCTACCTACGAATAAAATATTTCGTAATCATTTATATCAAATACAGACACCACTAAACACACGAACGAATTGAAGAGGAGTTTGAAGGAAAGAGATCGGCAATTTCTTTCTTCGTACCAGACTGGTCACATTCATTACAGCAAGATAATACCTAAAAAGGAAAAAAGAA
>OZ038480.1:77163513-77181013 GCA_964036315.1 Acanthosepion esculentum
TTATAAAACTGAACTTATCAGACCGAAATTGTGTTATAGTTTTCAAATTCAATAACTATCAGTGATTCTATAAGGAAAAAGTTAAATAGTTAAATAAATAAAGAGATATTCACAGCGAAGAAGACTATAATTATTCAACTACAGATAAAACTTACGAATCAATTTGAAATCAAACTCCTCCTTTTACAAATTTTAAGGAACAGTCGAAGATATAATGTCAAGCGTATTTTAATTTCATTAGTAATTAAAATAATTTTATGAAAAAAAGTAAATTAAATTGATTCACAAGATAAAGTTATTAAAAAAATATTAAGCCAATCAAATTAAACCATTGATAATTTCATTTTGGAATCATTAATGAAATTTTTCTCTTTATAATTTTAAAGCCCTTTTAATACGCGAAAAGGGTTTAATATACATTAATTATTTTGTTTTTAAGATTTATCTTCAAATCATATAATAAACAGTGACTTATGACTTACATGCAACACAGTTTAGAAGATGGTTTTTGTGGTGTCTTAAAACCAATTTTAATGAGGCACACAAACATGATATCTACAATGGGAACTTTAACTTTTCAACGGCCCATAACTTTTCTGCAACACCGTTAATTCTGTAACGCTTCCTTACTCACACACACACACACACACACACACACACACACACACACACACACACACACACGCATATATATATATATATATATATATATATATATATATATAAAAGTGCGCTGAAAAGTTCCTAAAATTTGAATAAATACCCAAACGAAATGAATCAATATTTTTGGTGATATAATCCTTTCTTGATCGAGAACTTTTTTCGTAATCCCTTCACACATATACACCTTGGTATTAAATTTAGAATTTTTAATTTGTCGACTGGATTTAATTGAATCTATGATCGATAATTAATAACGCCATTCATTCTTATCAATAAAAATATCGACACAGTGATGAAAGAAATGAGTGATCTTACCGGTCTGTTTTACAGGTCCTTTACTAGGATACAGGAACCTTGCAGTGATGATCAACGCCAGACCCACGTTTGTTGATCAGTATAGATTCATATAAAGAATTATTTATATTTGTATAAAGATATTAATTAAAAAGTACTGAATTTTTGCTTTTACAAAGATCATTACTTGAGAAATTACATTTCAGCTCTTCAAATTAAATCAAAGATCAAATCAAAAAGGTTTCTTTTTTTTTTTAATGTGACAGATTTTTTTAAGTGAATCGATTCGTTTGTGAACTGAAAATTTTAAATATTAACTTGACAATCATGTTTTGTTTATTATTTATTTTTGACTTTATAATTTCAGGATTAAGAGAACTGGTTCCCGCAATATTTTCAGTATGAACCCCACTTAAAAAACAACAACAGAAAAACAAATAAACAAAAGCGACAAAAAAAATGGTTTATTATCCTCGAATTAAATAAGCAGCATAGTTTAATTTTTTTAATTTCGGAAATTATTTATTTAATTATTTTTCGGTTCAATACAAAGTTTATAGGTGAGTAAAAGTCAACACAAGAGCAGTTGATATTGCAACGATTATCATACTTTACGAAGTTTAAGTTTAAAACTCTTTCATCACCACAAAAAAGCACATTTTGAAATCCTGAAAGGAGAGGATACGTAACTTATGTAAATGTCGATGAGCTACAAAATCTTTGTCGGATTTAAATTCTTAATAAATATATTTTAAAATTTTAAAATGTCATACTTCAGTTCAATATTTCATTTTCATTTACTGTAATTAATATGCGTCATTTACTTGTTAACTGAATTACAATAATTAAAATTGAGATTTTATGAATATATGTCGATTTTACTTAATATTATTATAAATGATTATATCAATGAAAGTAATTTAAAAGGACTTTCAAATACTTTTTTGTGTATATGATGAATATAGTATTGTTAAAATGTTTTTACTATTTCACCTTATTTTGTAAATTTACATTCAAGAACTAATGAACTGGATTTTAAGAAATATTGGATTCAAAATGAATGAGTGAATATTGAAAAGATCTCAACTAAGAAAATATTCCAAAATTAAAAAAAAAAATAATTTTATGTTTGGTCATTTGAATAGGTTTGGAGAGGTGTGTACGGCAGTACTTTTATCATCAAAACCTCATATATGTATTTAGCGTAATAAAATTAATTTAAATTTTGTAGGTATTATTCTTTAAATTGTAAATGTTATTAATTTAAAATTTTGCTTGAGAATCTAGAAAAGACAATTTTGTTTAAGAATCAAGGAAAGCAATTTTGTTTGAAAATCTAGAAAAGTCTTGAAAATGTATAAAAGACAATTTTGTTTGAGAATCTAGAAAAGAATCTTTTTAAGAACCTAGAAAAGACAATTTTGTTAAAGAATCTAGAAAAGACAATTTTGTCCGGAAATCTAGAAAAGACTATTTTGTCTGAAAATCTAGAAAATACTTGAGAATGTAAAAAAGACAATTTTAATTTAAGAATCTAGAAAAGACTATTTTGTTTATATTTTCATGTCTAAAACGCTGTTGCTCATTTTTCATTAAATTTTACATGTAGCCTTTGCTTAAATATTGAATTACGAAAAAGCTACTTTTCGCTTTTGAAATAACAATTTAGAACTTTTGAATTTAATAAACATTTTCATCAATGCAAAAAAAAAGTTTTTCTCTGTACTTTTAAAATAAAAACACGTGTTACTATTTTATATTTGCCAATTTTGATTAATTTAATATTTATTTACATATTTTTCATCTAAAAAAAATCAATAAAATTTTTCTTTATAAATCAAGCGACTTCGTGTTTTCTCCAGCACATTTTTATCGTTAGATTTCCTTAATATCATTTACAAATTAAAGCATTAAGATTCAGCTCGAAAGATTCATTTTTTTTGTAACTCATAAACTGCTTGAATGATATTTTAATTGCTCATGAGACATTAAAATGTAACATGACAACAACAGAATCGTTACATAAGATAAATGAGTTAACGTATTAAGAAAAAAAAAAACATGTAATTTATGAAAAATAAATAAGTAAAATGTACAGAAACAATATAAATTGAAACTGAATTTTTTTATAAAACAAAACAAAAAATGAGAAACTTGTTTTGTCAAATAAAATCTTGAATATTTACACAACAAGCAGTTATCTTTATATTTGAAAGAATGGGATAAATATGAATTTTAAGTAGCAGATGAAAGCAGATATACGATGACAGAGTTAAGTAACATTACCAAAAGAATTTTACCAAAATGAAAAATAAAATAAATGAATAAAAAAAAAATAAATAAAAGTGTAATTATCCTTCAAATGAGAGAAGTATATTTTGAGTTGATAGAAATGCAAAACAATTTTTTATTTCAAAAAGCATACGCTCTGAATTCAAAAGAAACGGAAGACGAATGACTTTTTTCAGCAGGTGGGAAAAGTCCCAAATCAACAAGAAACAAATGAAGGTTGATAAAGATCAAAAGTAGTTGCATACAGATGCTTACACATATGATGCCATCTATGAACATACATGCACCTGCGCGCGCGCGCACACACACACACACACACGGTGCTCCGATGTGTGGTAATGGTTAACGATGCTAGTCTGGTTGATTCTTACTACTGGATATATATATATATATATATATATATATATATATATATATATATATATATATATATATATATATATACATATATATATATATATATACGTAAGTATACATAAGTATATATATATGAATATATATATATATATATATATATATGCATGGATCTATCTATGTATCTATCTAAAAATATCATGTGTTTATAAGTATATATAAATATACCATTAGAATTATATATAATAGATAAGAATTCATCTATTCATCTCTTCCTCACACATGCGTGCACACAAAGACACACACACACACTCTCTCACACACACACACACGCACATATATTTGTTATTGTACGTTTAATAAAAATTTTTAACTTTTGAGCATATATATTTTAATTTTTACCAAAAGTGTTTTTAAATTTTCTAAAGCCTTTTATTTTTCAATGCATTTTAAAATTTAGCTGGTTCGTTAAATTTTATCAATTTCCATTACTTTTTCTCTCTTTCTTTCTCTTTCTATTTATCTCTCTCTCACACATATGTGAGCCTGAATCAATAATCATGAAAACTGCCAAAGTATATGATATTCGATATTCTAGTGTATAATATTCGACCTATCGAAGGTTTGGGATGAGTACATTGCCAAAAGTTATGTTGAAAAATAAATATTTGTTTTGTAAAAAAATCTCGTTACTTTTCATATCTATTCACGAACTTACGTCTGTATGTATGAATGTATGTATAATGTGTGTTATGAGTGCGGATAATTTGATAATTTTTACCTTTCCCTAGTGTGTGTGTGTGTGTGTGTGTGTGTGTGTGTGTGTATATATATATATATATGTATTATATATATATGTGTGTGTGTGTGTGTATATATATATATATATGTATTATATATATATATATATATATATATATATATATATATATATATATATATATGTGTGTGTGTGTGTGTGTGTATTGGACACAGGTGTCAAGACCAAGTGTCTGTTTCCTGCTCGAACGTAATCTTCAGGCAATTCTATTACCTCAGTGTCCTCTCATGTACACACACACACATACACACACACACAGAGGCTTTATCTCTAATATTGAGCACTTTAACCCATAAATGTAGCATGCCTTAAAACTATATATATATATATATATATATATATATATATATATATATATATATGTATATGTATATATATATATATATGTATATATATATATATATGTATATATATATGTATATGTATATATATATATATGCATATATATATGTATATATATATATATATGTATATATATATATATATATATATATATATATATATATATGTATATATATATATGTATATATATATATATATCCCAGGTGTATATCGATGTATGTTGTGTCGCTGCGTGTGTGTCTTATCAAGGGTTCATAGTATACGAAGTATGAGAAAACTTTCATGTTTTAATCAACCTAAAACATGACACATCATTCTTATCAATAAACAATGCCTTTAGTAGATAATCAACATTCCGCCCCCTTGCTGTGATTAATTTCTATACACTTACTTTGCATAAATATCCTTGAATCAATGAATTATAACTGCAAGGTTCAGATGTTACCTTGTTCCATTTGAACCTTGGTCATCTCGTTGAAAAATATCCTTTATAAAATACACTATATCGACAATCAGGTACGGAAAAGTTAAGAAAAAAAAAAAAGTAAAAAAAAAAAACTAACCGAAGACGCATCATGTGCTAGACCTCGATGATTTTTCCCAGGCATAAATTATACATGACTGGCTAATTAAATCTACTCATTTTACCCCATAAAAATACTGTAGCTATCCGAAATACGTGTGGACAAATGCTCATGTCTTCACATGTCTGTATAAATTTATTTTCCCCCAAACTAAAACCGCATTGATACCGTAGATCTTATCCAACGCAATGGATAACAGTTGCGATAATGAGCGAAATATTTCAAATTTACTAATAACCGGTCGAATTTTTTAAATGCTAACAGTTTTACTATTATCTTTTTGTCATATCATCCTTTATTTCCGATCCCTATAAAAACCTGCTGGAATATATACCAAAGCGAGACGAAATTATAGACGTTTACTGTTTGTGTATAGTTACATTTCGAAAGCTAATCCATTTTATATCTAAATAAGTACGTCATTCTAATATCCCAATGGTATACCCGTTACTGGAAGGAAAAACCATCTAAATTCATCGAGATAATAACGAACACCAACAAAAGTGCATTTTATGTTAGACATAAAAAATATCAAGGAGAAATCATTTTTTCGACAATCGATTTTACCTGCTGAATCCTGTCTGGTTAGAAATAAATAGTCGAAAAGAATGAAAAATATATCGCCATTTGATAATATATTGAACGAATATTGTGTGATTTGTAATTACAACAATGACCCCACCAAAAAAGCCTTTATTTTAACAACGTCAAATCTGAGCACATATCTAAAATAGGATCAATTAGATTAATTATATTATTAAAACATCAGAAAAATGTATCAGTATTTATTAGATTTATCTTCAAGTCACTGAATAACGGATATTATTATCTAACTTTTGTATGACTAATGACACTTCGACTAAAAAAGTTAGTTAAAAAAGTTAATACAGAGACACTTGTATAAATTTATTTAAAATCACCACATTGAAGTATATATATATTTGAATGTGTAGGCACATATGCAATGTGTGTATATGTGTGTGTGTGCATATGCGTGTGTGTGAGTCTGCATATACGTGTGCATATGTGTACATGTGCAACGTGCGTGCATATGTGCATCTATGTGCATATACGTGTGTATATGCATATGCAATGTGCGTGCATTTGCGCGTGTATGTGCATATGCGCGTGCGTGTGCATATGCGTGTGTGTGTGTGTGTGTGTCTGTGTGTGAATATATGCAATGTCCGTGCATATGCACATGTTTATCTACATATGCATTTGAGTGTGAATATGCGTGTGCACGCGTGTGTGTGCATACACTGATGCATTTATATATACAAGTGAATGCTGAACGTTTTCGGGCCATACAAAAATCAATTCACCCGCGAAAATCTGTTTGGCAATTTGATTAGACCTTCGGGTCGGGCTGAGAACCTTTCAGCACCTACGTGGATATCAAAACGTGTATTTTTCAGAAAGAAATTATGAATTACGCGCGTGCGCGCGCACACACACGCACGCGCGCACACACGCACACGCGCACACACACACATGCACACACATGCACACAGACGCACACACTCACATCGATGCAATCATAGAAAGACACGCAATCAAATTCATAAGCACACCACCGCGAAAACCGCAAATTATCTATTCGTGAATTCGTAAACATGTGTTGATATGAAGTTATTAGTAAAAGTTAATTACATACTCACATGGGAAAGGGATGTCAATTTTATACGATGGTCAACGGTGAACAGCACCAACGGTCTAAGACTTTGAAGAAAGATAAATTCTTTCTATAGAAATGGTAATATAAGGGGCTTTTGTTAAAAAGCTGTGTTATTGCAGGAAACCTATCTATCTATCTATCTATCTATCTATCTATCTATCTATCTATCTATCTATCTATCTATCTGTAATATATATATATATATATATATATATATATATATATATATATATATATATAATACATATATATGTTTGATATATTATGTATATATATATATAATATAATATAATATAATATAATATATATATATTACTTATATATTTAAGTGGATATCTATATCTCTCTGTTCTAGTATATATTTGTGTGTGTGCGCGCGCCTGTGCGTGTGTATATATGCGTGTGTGCGCGTTCGTGTGCGTGCCCGTATGTATATATTAGTGCATATATGTGATTGTCAAACGTTAGACACTTTGTTCCCAGAGGTGGAATTTCAATTCTAAGGGTAGGAATTTTAGCCAAGTAAGGAAACGGAAAGGAATTTAGTTTAAACTATAAATCATAAGAATAATGATGAAAAAATTACTAGGTGACAATTCAAAATAGGAAAGGAATTGTGGAAATCTACGATCGTATGGGGAAGAATGTGACATGGGAATCTAAGAACCACACACATATACACACACGCACACACATGCACACACGCCTACACACGCACAGACATACAGATATATGTCTGTGTGTGCGTATGACTGTATGCATATTCATAGATATAAGTATACAAATATTTCTACACACATAAAGATTGTACAAACTCACACACACATCAGTCTATCTATCTATCTATCTATCTATCTATCTATCTATCTATCTATCTATCTATCTATCTATCTATCTATGTACTTGCATGTGCGTGTGTGATTGTGTGTGCGTCTATATATGGTTCATGTTAGTGTGTGTATATACTGTGTCTACTTGTTTTAATATTTACATATCGCATCAAGTGTTTGTATTTGAGCATAATGTTTTGAGGTTCCAATATGGTTTGTGGAATAATTTGACGGCTACGACTGCATATTTTTTGCAATCAATAGACTGAATATTGACAGTAAAACAGGAATTCCTTGTTTTGCAGTGATAGGTAATATTTGCTTAAGGCCGAGATGCTCACTCGCAGGCTGGAACTTTCACCAGCTTCTTTTGCCTTAATGCGCAAAGAACAAAGTACCAGAAGGGACACTGCCTCTACCAACTCAATCCGTGTATGTAGGTGACATGAAGAACGCTTGTTCGTGAAATACACGTGCATTTATGACCAGTTGCTTCATACGATGGCTGAAGAATACATTATTTCTTTTTCTATATACAAGCGTTCTCATAGTTGTAAGAAATATATACAGAAAATTTGGAATCTATTTATCTACCTACAGACACATGCATCCGCACACACGCATACAGACAAATACACATATATGCTTTTTTGTAAGCAGTAAAACTATTAATCATTGTTGCTATCTGAAGTAGAAAGATATTATATAAAATAAAGGTTGACGCAAATTTTAATAATTTTTCAACATGTTTCTTATGCTGTGAGTATTTATTGATTTTTTTAATTAAATACTAATTCCCAACTAAATTACATTTAACTTTTCCAGAAACTAATTTTGAAAATATTTTTCACCAGACCTAAAAATATTTTATTCCTGTTTCTTTTTTTAATTTTTTATTGTCATTTGTATTAGTACATAATTTCAACTGATATTCATTTAGTGAACTGATGTCATCGATGCATATGTTGACCACCTCAAATGCTAGTACAGTAAAACAAGACCGATTTCTAGTATCGAAAGTGAGCCCTTTGTATATTAGTGAAACTTAGAATCTTATTGAACTTTGTTTAAGCCACGCTTTTCAGAAATCTGAAGTTCGATATTTTGCAGCCTGTTTGCTTTTCTCTGTATCTCTCTCTCTCTCTCTCTCTCTCTATATATATATATATATATATGTGTGTGTGTGTGTGTGTGTGTGTGTAATCATTATTGCATTTTTAATTGAATGAATGAATAAGTTTTGAAATTTTCGAATATAAATATAGGTGTTTGCGTGTGTGCATATACATATTTATACGCCCGCAAGCACACACACACACAAACACACACACACATATATATATATATAGCTATACGTATTCATGAATACGTATATGTGGATATGTTAATATAAACATATAGCAATATACTGCATATTCATATCTACAAGCACTCTCGCCCTCTCTCTCACTCACTCTCTCTCTCTCACACACACACACATACACAAATATGTATGTAAGTGTGTGCGTGTGTGTGACTATAAATTTATCGCTTATTTAGACTGATCTTCTCTACTTGGGGAGATTCTCACCAGTTATGGTAACAGGAAGAATACTTATCTTTTATACATATATATGTCTAACAGTGACCTTAAATATAAAGTCAGTGTCAGAATTTAAAAAAAAAAGAAGCCTCGTATGCTTTTAGTTAGAGAAGGCGAGTATAGTTATATCCAAACTCTGCTTTTGCTCCGGAATTTTTCTCCCAATTTAAAGACAACAACTTCTTATGTTGATGAGCTATCAGAAAACAAAACATTAACTTCTATACTAGAGTGTTATATTTTATAAGTATCAAAATTGCCAAGATAAATGAAGAATGTACTAAATACGAAATTCGATATAACAGGATTAACAGAAAAAAATAAAAATTGAAACAAAACAAAAATAAATGATGGTGTCAGATTGTTCTATGAGGGTATGTAACTCAAGGTGCATATGAGAAGGTAAGTGTTGTTACGTGTGTTTGGGTGTGTTAAGTATGCCTGTGTGTAAAAGTACTGTATCAAAGAGCAAATGAAACATGCTTGCGTGTGTGTGTACGTGTATGTGTGTGTGTGTGTGTGTGTGTGTGAGTGAGAGAGAGAGAGAGAGAGAGAGGTGAACGAAGCGGGTATGAGGAGATAGTTATGTCTTTGCCGACATGTTCTCGAAGATAACCGCTGTTCAATAAACTTTTAAAACTGTGTGTTTAGCTTAGTGTTGGAACGGTGGACTGAAGTTTGTAAGGATGAAACTTCCACATTTAACAGGAATATTTTGTGCGCTCACTTTAGTGAAGGAACAATTTCATTTCAAATTAAGCAAGGAAAGATCAATAGTTGACGTCTCAAATTTCAGTAATTCGAAAATATGCGAATCCAAATTTAAATCTAAAAATGGCAATATCAACTTCTTTTTTCTGGAAGCAATGTACATAAAATATATGGACTTTTCTCAAAATCATCGCAGCAGAAGAAAATAATGAATAAGAACATTTTTCACTAAAATTTTAAAAAGTTTATATGGAAGAGAAAGAGAGAGAGAGAGAGAGAGAGGGAGAGAGAGGAGACGAAGAGACACGAAAATGCACATGTGAAGCAAAGTGTGGAAGAAATAATGAGAAAAAGAGGCTCACATCGTGTGTTAATGCTTAAAACCATCTTCAGTAAGAAGTCATTCATTTTAATTTTTGTTTCCTTTTCAATATTTCCATTCATTTACCAACTGTTGATGTTTTGCAATTAATCCTTTAATTGTAATATATATATATATATATATATATATATATATATATATATATATATATTATATAATATATATATATTTATATATTATATATATATTCCTTCACCGGTAGAACGACACGGAATTTCATGCACAACGCAATATTCAGGTGTTGGGTAGAGACTGACTGTTACATAATTTAAATTTTAATAATATCTGATTAACAGAATGCTGGCGCAGTCCATACGATATGTGCGATATCTTCTATATATATATATATATATATATATATATATATATATATATATGTAAGTATACAAACTTATATATATGTCGATAGAGAGATAGGGAAAGAGACCAGAGAGACTAGATAGTGTGGATATAGAAATCGCAAAAAATCTCATATCTAGACACACGCTCGATCACCGATATTTCTACTAGAAATATAGCAAAATGTAAATATAATATATATATATATATATATATATATATATATATGTGTGTGTGTGTGTGTGTGTGTGTGTGTGTGTGTGTGTGCGTTCATTATACATCAGTTCTCTCTAAATAAGATCAACAGAAACTAGTTAATTAATAATAATGATATCATGCCAACAAAATTGTTTAATTATTTTATGCATTTGTTGATTGATTTAACTATTATCTGAAAATATCAATATAGCATGTGTGTGTTTATGTGTGTGTGTGTGTGTGTGTGCCTGCGCGCATGTTCGTGCGCATGCTATCAATTGAATATTGAAAAATCTACAAAATGAATTATCTACAACATTCTGTTTATCTAACACCTGTTAAAGCCGATTTTATTCTGACTCTTAGTAAAGGAGACATAACCTGGACACCATTAAAATTCGTGCGTGTGTGCACGCGCATCTATTTATATGTTTATGTGTGTGTGTTTGTGCGTGTGCGTGACGAGATAAAAATCTGAGTGGGCATCGGATTCTGGCTGCCGACACACCAGAGAAGCCATCTCTGAGTCAGGTTAAGTTCTTCGCTTTATGACAACAACTTCTGTTGCCGCTACTCACTAATAATGAAATCGTGTAACTCCTGAAAACACACACACACACACACACACACACACACACACACACACACACACACACACACACACACACACACACGTATGCACAAATGTATATATTTTTCGACGCACATAGAATCGAAGTTCTGCTGGTATTGATTCCCGCTACTCAGATGAGAGAGTTGTCAACTATTATTTAAGATAAACAACAGTTTGTCTAAGTTCAAAAGTTTATGTGACTTAAAAACGTTGATTGATGATGTCTAGATATTTCCACGAAGTTGATGTGAGATATTTTATCAACTGTATGCTTTATAAGGAAAGAAAATTTGATGTCAGCTTTTCCTTGCTAAGTGTATGGTAACGAGCTGATGTAGACAGTCTACGCAGTACTGACCCTCGCGGGACGAAATTCCATATTGCATCACTGATCACTATTCATCAATATCCAATGATTATTCATTTCATGTTCAGAGCAACAAACAAACAAACAAACAAAAACAAACACCACCTCTCTATATGCAGCAGAATGGACTGAGAACCGAAAGGTTAGTGCTTCCTTTTTCAAATAACGCATCACTAGGGCTTAGCATAGTCTGGCACAAGGCCGGATGAAAATAAATGAGTGTGAGAAGATTATGATGCGTCATTCTTCCGAGTTAAGAGGGCTACCGCTATTGAAAAATTGCATTTAAGATCATTTTCTTTTATTATCCGGGTTCGAATATCTATCACGGGTGTTAATGAAATTTACACAAAATTTACACTAAACAGGTCACGAAAACAGAGCCCTTATAAGAGCAAAACGGATTTCCATTTTGTTGGCCAGTGTAAAATGTATCTTATCCATTCGATAAAAGTACCTACGTGTGGTAAAGTATACTTCTAATTTCTTATTGATTACACTATCAAAAATTATTTGGGATATTATTTTTAATACATAAAAACAATGACATTATTTAAGATTTTCTCTCCTAAGTGCGAAAATGTATGTTTTAATTTTTCTCATAGTTATTACATTTGTTGCACAAAATCTTTCCGAAATATTGTTTTGTTTTTTACAAAGATTAAGTTGAAATTCATTTTAGGATTTCACCCACACTAATAGCCTTTCCTGTTCCCTGCAAACACATCCCGATACACAAATGCGCTTTTTGGACTGCTAGTATACTCCGATATCTCTGAACCAAAAAAGTACATTAAGTACATATTTCTAAAGAATAGGTGTATTTTATTGTTAATTTTTTAATCTGATATATTTACTTTAAACGTTGTTATTAGTGAAAACACGTATTTGAGGAGACGTTCGGGTTTTTAAACAGTGATTATTTCGTCTATCGGCCTGCGTAATCGAGAAAACTTAATACAGTAATAATTACCCTATCACAGAATTAGAACTTGTGTAGTGGATCATCCTGCCAAGAGGGGCGTAGGTTCGAATTCTGACGAAGGGTGCATTTTTCTTATTTAATTTTTCACTAAAAATAACGTTAGAAGTGTGTGTATATATATATATATATATATATATATATATATATATATATATATATATATATATATATATATATATATATATATATATATATATATATATATATATATATATATATAAATATATAAAAATATAAAATTTTAGGATATTAAAACAAAAACATGTTTAAAATCTCTACACAGTTGCAATTATGTTTCAGCACTACAAATGTGTCCCCTCGGGTGATGGAAAAGTACTGGCAAGCCATATATATATATATATATTTATAACGGCTCTCCCCCCCGAAAAAAAATCTGTTCTTTGTTAAATTGGTCTATTTTAGAAAGTCGTTTGGGCCTAGAATTTTTCACCACTACTCATATATATATATATATATATATATATATATATATATTATATATATATATATATATATATATATATATATATATATATGTGTGTGTTTGTGTGTGTGCATATACATATATCTGTGTGTGTGTGTGTATAATGTTAACAAGTATCAGCTGTCATCCTTCTACGATATTCCATCTGTTCTATCTTATTTTTCCTGTACGGTACCATCTCCTTTCATTGGTCTGTTACTTAAAAACTCGACTTATGTGTATGTGTGTAAGTGTATACCTTCTCCTCCTCCTTCTTCTTTTCATCCTCCTCCTCCTCCTCCTTGCCTTTTCTTATATTGGTCTGTCTGTCGATCTGCCCGGCTGCCTGCCTGTCTGCTGTCCACCACCAGGCTGCATGCTCTTCCATATATCTCTTAAAACCCGACCTGAGCCAACGTCACTTCGCCAGGAATGACTGCAGGCCTGCCTGTAAGTGTGCCACTATTTTGTGTCTTCTGCTTCTCACTTGCCAACCACTGCCACTCGCTGTCGTCTTCTTCTTCTTCTTCTTCTTCTTCTTCTTCTTCTTCTTCTTCTTCTTCTTCTTCTTCTTCTTCTCTAAAGCACTTTTGCCGACCTACCGAATTCTTCTTACACAACACCTACATGATGCTGATGAAGCGGCATCCGAACATTAATACTGCAGTCGACCACATGCAAACAGCGGCGACGGTGTACATCAATCAATAGGTGGCCCGATATATATATATATATATATATATATATATATATATATATATATATACACACATATATATATATATATATATATATATATATATATATATATATATATATATATACATATACATCGGTACGTACATATGAATTCATCATGTATGTGTAAAGGTTGGCAATAATTAAGCGTACACATACATCAGTTGATTACTATAGAAAAGATAAAGAAAAAAGAAGGAAAGAATAACATTAAAATGTTTATACTAAAAAAATGTCATGGACTTAACATGTAGCCAAATTCTCATCTAATAATCCTAACAGCAAGACATATTTGAAAATATCGAATACAAACGTAAAAAAGTAAAAAAAAAAAGTTCTATTAACGTTAACATTACAGGCGCGTGCGCACATGCACACAAACACTCACACGCAGAAAAAAGAGATACATACATAGATAAAGAGAGTGAGAGAGGGGGGGGAGAAAATCAGAGAGAAGTTTCAGATTGTTTTCGTCTTTTCAAAGCAATATTTAATTGCCTTACAGTCATTATCTACATTTCTGTATATAAGACGAATATATTTTTCCATGTTTTACACATTTGTTTTCTCTGGCTTCTCTTACTATTGTTAATATCTATCTATCTATCTATCTATCTATCTATCTATCTATCTATCTATCTATCTATCTATCTATCTATCTATCTATCTATCTATCGCAGCATGTTTATTATCTATCTCTATCTTGTACAGGTGTGCTTAATTACATTTACAGTTTTATGTTCGTGGAAGACAACACTTAATAGCAGTATATTTCAGACAATTATATATATATATATATATATATATATATATATATATATATATATATATATATATATTATGTATGCATACAAACAACACACATACACACACAAATATATGTTTGTATGTATATACATGAGTATTTGATGTCAGTATAGTAACAAAAATTTGGCATATAAGACAATTTCAGTATGATCAAATGTTTCTTTTATGTTTTTCTTAAGAGTGACGGTTAGAAGCCGCAGAAAATAAATAGTTTTACAAGTCCGTAAGGACATCAATGTAGAAATATGTACTCTTCATTCTTGTTAAATTATATTAGTTTATTATGAATATATACATATATATATATATGTATGTGTGTGTGTGTGTGTGTGTGTATATAGGTATTGTTTAAAATTTGGTCTATTTATAGAAAAAAGTGTTCCATATCGAACATAGAGCGTGTATTTATAGATATACAATATCTATCTATCTATCTATCTATCTATCTATCTATCTATCTATCTATCTATCTATCTATCTATCTATCTATCTATCTAGGCCGGTAGACGAAATAAAATACTGTTTAAAATAATCGGAGCGTCTACACAAATATGGGTATCCACTAAAATAACATTAAATAAAAATATATTGGATGAATAAATTCGTTATTTCTTTAGAAATGTCTATCTATCTATCTATCTATCTATCTATCTATATACTATATATATGTATATATATATATATATAAATATATATATAGAGAGAGAGAGAGAAAGAGAGAAATA
This sequence comes from Acanthosepion esculentum, assembly GCA_964036315.1. Classification (NCBI taxonomy): domain Eukaryota; kingdom Metazoa; phylum Mollusca; class Cephalopoda; order Sepiida; family Sepiidae; genus Acanthosepion; species Acanthosepion esculentum. The sequence continues at coordinate 77,179,281 of OZ038480.1, forward strand.
GATAGCAGAGAGAGAGAGAGAGCGAGAAAGAGAGAGAGCGAGAAAGAGAGAGAGAAAGAGAGAGAGAGAGAGAGATTGACAAAGTCAGTTTAAATGACCAAAATATTAAAATTTATTTGAAATCCCTTCTTGACCATACTGAAAACTTTTCAACACTTCCTCGTATATGTCTATATATATATATATATATATATATATATATATAGAGAGAGAGAGAGAGAGAGAGAGAGAGAGAAAGGGAGACAGATAAACATACATGCGGATTTTAACTGACACGCACCCACACATATATATTTTTATTTTGAACATGAAACCTTTTAAAACTATCTTGATGCACAGCGAGGTACGATCGATATCTTAAGGAATTTGTTGTATATGCTTATGTGCATGTGTGTGTGTGTGTGCATGTGTGTGTGTGTGTGTGTGCGCGCGCGCACGCGCGGGCGTATTAACACAATCTGTCGTTGTTGGCTGGTTCGAACTTTCTGCAAGTATTATAATAGATACTTGATTGAAACTTCCATTGAAGTAAAAAGTTTTCATTGGGTTCATCCATGTATAGTTCTTTGCCTCGGGAAATATCCCTTCGTCGTTAATATTCATCTATTATCGCTTATTCATTTATTTATTTTTTTTTGTTTCCGTCTTCCTTAATTCGACGCGAAAGTAAATATTGGTTGCCTTGGAAACCGCCTAAAATAATACATGCAATGTGAGTTTGGCTTTTATCTCCTGTTTTTTCCGCTGTACGTCTCTGCCCAAATCCAGCAGAAATAAAACGATAATAAGCGAAAAGAGGGAGTTATTAGCGAACAGTTTGTTAGCAGTAGAACTGAAAACAAAAGAGACATGCATATTATAAAATGATATGTAAGTATCCAGTGTAAGTAAAGATCTATATACAACTCTCAACGCATCCAGACATTAAGCATTAGTATTTTGTCAACATTATGTACATCCAGAGAAACGCTGATTGTTTACAAATGTACTAAAATGTGTAAAATTTACCAAAACGTGCCAAACGAATGTTTACATTAAAAATTAATTTACTTATTGACAACTTTATGACCTTTTCACCCAATAACGATAATAGGCATTGGTTGCTCTCTCTCTCTTACACACACACACACACACACACACACACACACACACACACACACACACACACACACACACACACACACACACACACACACACACACACGCCTGAGAATATGTATGTATAAAATTGTTAGTTTCTCCTGTTCCTTCCTTCTTAAAGCAAACTGGTTTAGGTTTGTTTATTTTTTTTTCTCTAATAATTGGCACAATCTTTACTTCAAAGTAGAAAAATTTTTAATTCTTAAAATAAGTAAATAAATAAGAAAAGAGAGTAAGATAGAGAACGTGTGTAGGTTCGCATATCCCTTTCTAGTAGCTTAATTCTTTGAAGGTATATACTTCCCTAAACACTGCAAGTCTGTTCTTAACAAAATGGAATGAATTTTGCATCAATGTTTTTACGTCGCACCCAAAAACAATAGGTTGCGAGTATGGGTGGCGAAGAATCCAGGAATTGCTGCGTGTTAGGATTCTTCTGATCCCAAAAGAACCTTCCTTCGTCATTTTATGTTTCGAGTTCTTTAGTTTGTGCCTATTTCAATATACTAGGAAAGTAACGATTTATGAGACAAAGTGTTTGTCAATGTAGATAAGTTTTTGTGTATGTGTGTTGATATACGCTTGTTTGTGTG
>OZ038480.1:77193513-77196013 GCA_964036315.1 Acanthosepion esculentum
CTTATATGTGTTCATGTGTACGTATACATGTTTAGATATATAAACATATAACAATATACATTTCTTTTCATAGCCACTAGCTCTCTTTCTTTCTCTCTCTCTCTCTCTCTCTCTCTCTGTCACACACACACACACACACGGTGTGTGTGTATATCTATGTGTATGTGTGTGTAAAAAATAAGTAATTATTCCTGCTACCATAACTGTTGAGAATCTCTGTAAGTAGAGGAGATCAGGTTGGATAACCGATAAATTTATAGTTACGCACACACATACACACACATACGCATGTGTGTGTATGTGTGTGCGTAACTATAAATTCATCGGTTATCCAACCTGATCTCCTCTACTTACAGAGATTCTCAACAGTTATGGTAGCAGGAATGATTACTTATTTTTTTATACACGAAGATGCCTTGTGGATGTAAGGGAAGGCGTAAGGGTTATCGGTGAGGAGATAAAATCTGTAAGCCGAGTCCAATTTCCAGCGAAGTGTTTTCCGTTCATTTCCACAAATAAACTTGTGAAAAAACATGAATCCATCTCTTCTCTCCGTACTTATGAATCAATAGTAGGGTAGAATGTGCTCTGCAGATGTGATAGGGCAACCAGTCTTAGAGAAAGAATACACTAGATTTAACACCCCTGCCAACTTGTAATGTCTGACACCCATTACTCACCATATGTGACAAACGTTGTTGAAATTCTGACCCCCCCCAGCGAACTTACAATATATATATATATATGTGTGTGTGTTTGTATGTGTGTATTGTAGGCATGTACACACTTACATATCAACAAATACATATTCAGTGTATGTGTGCGTGATATTAGGGTTTCTGTAAACTTTTTGTCAGACTGTTCTTTTATAAGAATACAGTAGCGTGTGAAAACATATACGAATGTAACAGCAAAAGGTTCACTCAGGTGGACGAACGACATGCAATGAAAAAAAAAATGGCCACAATTTTCACAACTCGCAATTGGGCTTGCCTTTGCATGTAGCTTTTTCGTCTTTTTATTTGGAATTCTAAGAAAAAAATAAAAAATACAACCTTATTTTTCCGCTCTATAACTTTTTATTTAATACTCTTCTACATATTTGCTAAACTTATTAGATATGCTGTTATAAATTTTTGATTAAGCTTGGTTTTAATATTCACTGAAATAATGTTATTTCATTGCCTTCAATAACGCTAGTTCGTAGATGAGTACAGCGTATATAAACAAGCATTACAATAGCTAAGTGGCCACCATTGTTGTTCAAAACTACGGTAGATATAGTAGCTAAGTTATTACTTCCTTTTCTATACTTTTTCTTAAGTAAAATCATTTTCGTCTAGATTCCTTGTTTTTCTGTAGAGTATTAGGAAATCTGCTAAGATTGAATGAAAAGATCAACATTGTGAGATTCACTCACACTATAGGAGTATTGGAAAACTCTAACGACACCTGGTTCGCCCATTGATTACTTATAGTAGCGTTAGTGTCATAATTTATACGACGGGGCTATCGTAAATGACATAAATAGTTAATGGTTTAAAGTGATCTTTTCCTTGATATGAAATCAGAACTCGTGTTTTTTTTTGTTTTTTTTTTACTTACACACTCGAAAATTTCTGTCACTCATTTGGCTCTGAAGAAACCAAATATTGTTTAACTTGTATAGTGCTCGTAGGCATATACAGATGACCGTAAGTGACACAGCTGCAATGAAAGAATCTATATCCCGTCGCTATAGATTTTCTATTGTTGATTACGTTTTTATTTCTCGAGTGTTGCGTAAATGTGTACAAGGTTGTGTTGCATTACATTCTCTGCCAATGCTTACGCTGGAGTTGGTTGCAATGCCAGCCAACAGAACTGCTATGTAGATAGCTCGGATGATTGATCAGTTCTTTGCATCCAAAGCCACCGCTGCTATTGCAAATACTGACATGGACGGCCATAAGCAACATGCCCCTCTGATCATGAGCACGCGTTCCCCCACATACATAATCTTAGACGAGCATTTCCGCTGCATACTTTTTCGATAGCTAGCATTTTTATGGCTCCTACTGTAAATATATAGATTTTACGAAAGAAATAAGTTGTTTTCAACTATTGCAAATTATACGTAAATACGCAAATTAATTTGTTAGCTGATAAAACTTGTTCTATAATTCATTTATTATTAAATACAAAATAATATTGATAATTAATCAAGTCTGACACATGAGATTTTTGGGTGACTTTTCTTTTTTATATGACTTCAATATTAGTAAGTATATTTGATGTCACATCCATATTCTGGTGGCGTTTTTTCTGCTATTGAACTTGAGGTGATGGGTAATCAGTAATACCAGTATTGATTTTTCCGGTAGAATACTTCCTTTATATTTACCTGGATACAGCTACCGATACAAAAATGCTTAAAAACAGTCCGACTGTTTAAGGCAGGACCCGTCCAAAGACGAGGTGATGAGATGGATCAGCTCAAGATAAAAGAAAAAAAAACAAA
>OZ038480.1:77198513-77203513 GCA_964036315.1 Acanthosepion esculentum
TCTTTATTTCGAATATCTTAGATACCAAGAGTCATAAAAATACAGTCCGAAAACACTAGTTAGCTTAACAATGATTTTTAGAAACTTAAAAGTATACTTTGATAAGGTCTATAATCATAACGTTTTACATAAGGATTGGCAATTTTACCAGGTAGTTGTTAATTTTACAGAGTAATAACTTTTACGATACACAAGACTTTCAAGGGGTACGCTACTGGATACACTCTACATTGGCACATGTGTTAATACTGCTTTTATATGATTGCATATTACATACAATTTCTTTAATGTTTTTATGAATTTACAATTCAATATGAACCTAAATCTGTATCTAATCTTGAAACAAATCGAAATGATTTTCAATTGATATTATTATAGATAGTCAGATGAAAATGTGAGTGGATTATTACAAATACATTTTGGTTGTTTTATATTCACCTTGCTCGGTTGCCTTAGGTTAAGCCAATCTAATTATTTACTAAGATCTGACGAGTCTGTTTATTTTATACATTTGTGTTATCTCCTAACCAAGCATGTAGTGGGAATTATAAAAGAAAAAAAAACATGTTGGAAAGCATTACATTATAGAAAACAAAACTTCTTTTCCTGGGAAGTTATGATCAACTGAAAGTACCTGTTATTTTTCTTATTAAAGATGCTTATGTATCATAATTATTCAGAAAATCATGGATATATTATTACATCTACTATAAACATGTTTTGTGTATTAGAAATATGATTTAACATATTTTTTATAGTTTCTAATTATTCTGTTAATTCGTTTAGTATTTACTTCCTGGAAGAAAATCTTAATTTAAAATATTTTCAATATCAAAATATAAATTTTCTAAAATATTTGTTTTCTTTAAATCTATTATTTTTTATTAATTATATTAAAAAAGAAAGCTTGAAAGAAAGACATTGTAGTCGATAAAAATCGGGGAATTTTCTATTGATTGATTTGTTTTACTTATCAATCCGTTTTAAATCCGAAGCGCTTTGCATCCCGAGAATAATTCTTTTTATTTTGCGAATGAAGGCTGCATTAGCATTTAAAAAAAATTTTTTTTTAGAATAACAATGCTTTTTCTTGGTTTTTGCCGATACTAAGTCCTACTATTTAATCAATAGTTGGGGGGAAGAGATGGATTCATAGATTTTTGAAGGTATTGGCGCGTAATTGAATGTAATGAAACTGGCTCGAATTCGAACTCGGCACTACGATGTCTCATTCCGAGCCGCTATCTTTTAAATCACCCCCCCCACACACACAAGCACCAAAATAAATCTGGAACTTTATGGCTGAACTAAAAACTAAACGATATAAATGTAATGTCACTAACAAGATATATAAATATATATTTTCTATCTGCATTGCTTATATGTGTAAAAGTATGGTTAATATTTGTCATTCTAAAGATAACTGAAAATTGCAAAAAAGCAAAATTAAACAAGAAGTAATCAAATAAAATGATAAATCTTATAAACATTTCTATGTAAGATTTTGATTTTACTGTCTTTTAAAATATCATTGACAACTTTTTTAACGGCCACAATGCCGTCAGAAGTTATACTGACCCTAATTAATATTTGAAGGTAGCAGTATCCGCAAAGATTTTCTAAAAATAATAAATACTTATCCAATACGGCTAAAACAGGAAATTTTCATTTTTTTAAAGTAAAAGATACGTTAAAGTAGCATTAAGAAAACATTTTTTTTTAGGGAATTCTTCAATTATTCTTTTACTTTGTCAGCAATTACATTATATGCAAAACACATTTAGGAAAAATTAAAGAGAAAAAATCTTTGTGATTAATACAATTTTCATAGTCTTCGTGACATTGTAGTAGTTTAAATGTCAACAGAAAACGTTTGTTTCTCATGCATTTGTCATTCAGACAAGCTGTGTTTTCTGATTCTGAATTTTAAGCAATATTACATAACATAGAAGTATGAACATTGATACATACATATTAATCTATATTTATATACAAGTGTGCATATTATACACACACACAAACGTACGCACGTCATACACACACTTAAATGTGCAAAAATATTGAAAAAAAATATAAGACCAAAATTTACCTACATTCTATATTTTACGAGGAATGCTATGATTTAGGGAAGAATTTCCGGCATTAAACATGTGTACCTAGTAAAACACCTGCGTTAAGTAGATTATGAGTGAACATATTGCCCTGATTGAAAATGTTCTTTCTTACCATACCTTTAAATACTTAAAAAATACGCGTTTTATCGCTGGCATTTTATATGGGTTTCTTTGAAGGAAAGCAAATTAAGCTTATCCATTTTATATAAGAACCAGACTATAGTGTTTAGAGCCACAGGTAATAATTGATTTTGAAATTCAGTAAATGCAAGACACGTAAGTAAAAAAAGTAAGCAATATCAATTCAAATATCGTAGTGGTGCTAATTGAGTACGAAACAATCACTCAAGTTTCAAATCTGAGTAAAAAGCATGGTTTCAAATTTTGCAGCGATCATCCTCGTCAAAAGATCTTTATACAACTTAAGCACATGTGTCTACTAGTAAAATCTGCGATATCTTCTAAATATAAAATGTATGTATGTATGTATGTATATATATATGAGAAAAATAGTTTTAAGGTATGCTATATCTATGGGAAAAGTGTTCAATATCAGTGACAGAGCGTATGTAAATATAAAAGAGAATACTGAGGTCAACAGCTGCGACAGTCTGTTTTCTGCTTGAACACAATCTTTGGTGTTGACCTCAGTGTCCACACACACACACACACACACACACACACACACACACACACATATATATATATATATTTGTGTGTGTGCGATTTTTTCAGTATGCCCTCTTAGGCACGATATTACCTTTTTGAAAGAATTGCCTATTATCCGCACCTACCATCCATAGGCATATTGATTTAAGTGTATACCATAGGACAGAAAGTGAGGGTGTCGCTGTGCAACTTACTTTTCTGTAAATGAAAGACGATATATACTTCGATTCTACTCGTAAAAAGTAGTACATCAATTTATTTAGTGGTAAATGATCTTTCAAACTTGCAATTAATTTTCTTTTATGAAAATACGTACAGTCAATTAAACTTTTTTTCTACATTCCGTCAAAAAACAAGTGAGGTTTAGCTTGACAAAAAATGTTTTACTTATAGTATAGTAATAGTAAGCAAATCATACAAGTCAATTATATAATTCTCAAACTTCATTGCAGAAAAATTATTGGTCCTTATGTAAGGAAAAGTAGATCATTTTACAGTATTATACGTTGAATTTAAATTAAATAATATTCTTCTATTATAGTAGACGATTTTAGTTCATATAATAAGATTTTATATATTTTATAAAGTTGAAATAATAGAAATGGGATAATAATAAAATAAGTAAAAGATGTTCTAGTTTTATATTGCAAATTATATTCAGAGCCGTTGGTTTAAAACAAATAGTTGGTTATTCTTTAAAATTATCAATTGACAAAGAAAATATTGGTTCTCATGTTTTTGTTACATATCTCTGACTGGATTTCTACTTCTAGTAACTTAAAATCTTGAAACGAACGCGTCTACTGCATATAAAATAACTCGGTAAATATTGTATTAGTAATGAATGTAACATCTAGCGAATCATTAATTTAATGTCGATGAGAACTTGTAGACGTCCATTTCTTTCCGTGTTTTATTATTTAATTTTTTTTTATTAAGACAATAATATTTAATTCCAAAAAGCTTTTTTTTGTCTGCTTTTCGTTTCTCATTGCATAGGTTTAACTTATGGAGGGCATAGCTTTTCGAAAGGAAATTAAATCCCAATGACTTGCATCCCCAACTACTGAATTTGAAACGGTACCGTCAGTTTCATGTTGTATTCTTGACAAGAAATTATGATTCCTACAGTAAATACATGCAGTAATTCATTACATGGAGAGTGATATCCAGTATCAACATGTATGGGCAGGGATTTACACTTTTTCAGTTTCGAAATTTTAAGTACAATTTGTTGTTTTTAATAATCAATTTAAAAGATATTTTCTCTTTCGAAACGTTTGAACTGGAACGTGTTTGGATCATGAAATAATGCCCAAAAGAAGAGGAAACGATATACACACACACACACACACACACACACACACACACACACACACACACACACACACACACATATATATATATATATAGAGAGAGAGATAATGATGACGTTGAAAACTGAAATTGAGACGTTACATTTTACTTTGTAAACTGTTGTTGATAGTATCGATGAATAAGTTTACGTGAAACATAAAAGTTTTATATATAAAGAATCTAGTTTATAATTAAAGTCAACATTTTACACTCATAAAAAGTCATGTTTGTAAATAAACTGTCAGCTTTTGATATGCACGTTATCAACATTTGTAGGGGGAGCATCGAATGCAATCGAAAAATATTTTCATAATGGTAAGAGTATTATTTTGAATACTTTTATGAAAAAAAATAGGAAGACTGAAAATGAAGCCTCAGATCAAAACATGATTATGATTATACCCCTTTCATTTATGGTTCTTTGAGTATTTTTCAAAGTTCTTTCGCAGCCTCTGTGAAAATTTGCATGTGATGGGTGTCTGTAATTATTTGCTTTCCACTAGGCCTAAAAGTTTTGAAAGAAACATTTAACCGAGATTCGACAGAGAATGTAATGATCACCTGCTGTTTTTCAATCTTTTTTCGAGTTGGTTATATTTGAATTTTTTCTCTTTACAATGAAATCGAAAGTTTCTCTTTCTTTCTTTCTCTCAAACACACAGTGTAAAGTTTTCGGTTATTTGGGATTTAATCAGATTAAGGACATTTTGTCCCTTTGAAAAACAAAGCTAACAAAAAAAAAAAAAGAAAAAAAAAGTCAGTTTGCTGCTCTCGATGTAGACCATATTCGTGTTCGGTCATAAAGTGAAACTTAAAAGTGAGTATGTCAAAAAGTTAAGCAATGGATCAAGTATAACGCTG
>OZ038480.1:77208513-77233513 GCA_964036315.1 Acanthosepion esculentum
TTTCTAAACAAAAAGACAACAAATATATTTGATGTCACTAAAATATATAATTACTGAATCCGTTTTTTTTTTACAAATAAAAAATTCCTGTTAGAGCTTTAGCCCTTGTCAGTGTATATCACCATCGTAGTGACAAATTTCCTAAGCTCTGCAGTTGATATGGAAAATAAAATTAAACACAAAAGATATCTGCTTGGATGTTTAGGCAATTCTTTGTATAAATGGAATCTAATCCAAGATGTATAACACGCTGAAATGACCTAATAATAACAGATACAGTTAACTATCGCAGTCAAAATTTTTCTATTTTTATGCATTTTATTTATTGTTTATACTCTTGGAGAAGGTGAGTGCCAAGAAAGTACCTGACTGCAAAATGAACATATCCGTTGCTTTGTTTTATAACTAAATTTTGTTGTCATAAAAAGGTCATGTCACTTGTATGCTGACAAAATCATAAATCGATCTGCTGTTTTGGACATCTTTCAAGACTTAAACCGGTACATAAAGATACATTTAGAATTTGAAACATAAAAAAGGTTCTATCAATTAGCAATTGACATAGCTAGAACGATAGCAATTAACATTATGAAATATACCTGATAAAACTGGCCATGACACCTCTGAAAGTAACTGATTTAAGAATATTAACACTAATTAATTTGCTGTTGTTTAATTTGAAATCTATAATTTCTCTTGATGACACATGAGCGGAAATATCCGTTAAATTTATACAACAATTATAATTACCTTGATTTTTTTCATTTGTCGTATTTTTGTTAATACTTTAAAAATCGAATCATTATCAACGCAAACTCTGACAGAATGATATTACACAAACTATGTGCATCTATTTTTTTAAATTATTCAACCTAAGCAAGGCGATAATGCCATTGAGACGCCAGGGATTACTGGGAGTGAAAGAGAATGAGAAGACTTTAGTTAGGAGAAAAACAATAAAAGAACAGCTATCAAGAAGATAGAAGATGGCGATTGGCATTGCATTTAAGGTTTTGAAGATTCTAGATGACAGTGAAGCAAGAAACCGGAAGAGAGTTTCACAGGCGAGAAGTGCGAGTAAAACAAACTATTATAATAGAACATACGGTTACATTTAGCAAGTAAAACGGTGAGACGTAGTTGCCAATTTAGTAGTACGCATTAATTCATGCAGACGAGGACCAAAGGAGGAAAGCTCATCAGAACAATTACTATGAAAATATGTGTAGAAAAGACAGAGGGAAGCCACATCACGGTGGTGGGAAAGTGGCTGAAGTCGAAATGTCAGGTAAGGATCAATTATATTACAGACACTTCTTTGGATTTTGTCAAGAATCTCGAGATATATAGCAGGAGCACCAGAGCAGACATGGCAGCAATATTCAAAGAACGGACGAATGGTAGATTTATAAATAAACAAGATGGATTCTGACGAGAAAGATTGTCTGGCACGACACAGAGAACCAACATTTCTATCACCAGTCCAACAATTGATTCAAGATAATTTCAATAATTCAAACTCAAAACTGCACTTCAGAGCTCATAAATTAGATTGGTGTGATTATAAAAACTGAAGTATTATCCCTATAACATTATAGTACGTTTTTGTTAATGGGCACAAGTGATAGTGGTGGTGGAGGGGGGACATTTTATTATTATTTTAAAATAGGATTTTCCCTTCATTTGACTCAGTTAACAAATTGTATTTATAATGGTAGAGATCCACTGACCTTTATCGTAAGGCTTTAACAAGCAATCAAAGTATGTGGTCCTTTCTATCTGTATGTAAAAATATTAGGTATTTTCAAAAGTTACCGGCATCTTATTCAGTTAATTAAAAAAAAGAGGGTATTTACTGTTTAATATTCAGTTGAAAAAAATGGGGTTCTGGAAAGTTTTCCACGTATCTAATAACTTGTTATAGTTTTAAGAAATACTATTTTATATTTGGACTGTTTACGACGAACAGATAAATTAGTTGTAGCTGAACAATAGGTGTTCTCAGCAAAAATTCGATAGCCTACATTTGGGATTTACTTCAAATTGTACCAAATATGTTTTTCAGCATAAAAAGTTTCTTACAACCACGGAGACGGGAAATAAATTATATATGTTGATATTTATGGGAAATATCATAAATAATAATAATAATAATAATAATAATAATAATAATAATAATAATAATAATAATGAACAGAGAAGAACAATAAAAATATAATGAAGAGTATTAAGGCTTTTTTATACTTATTAGTTTCTCTATCCGTAAATTCTATGCCATTAAAACAAACATTTGCAATTAGCAAGTGAACATTGCGACGATTCAAACGACCGTCTTGAACGTAAGTAAACAAGTAGTATATCTACTATGCCAGCCTTCTTCTGATTGAAAACCACTCAGTTAAGCAAAGTGCACAGATACAATACTGATCCTAGGCAATGGGTCAGGGGGTGCGTAGATCTTCATTGGCACAAGTATCGAGTCACCGTCATTTTCTAGAATATGCTTTTATTTCGATAAATATCTAACTATAGACTAAGAGGACTATCTTTACGTGCAACCGAGATAAGGAAGAAGACTATGAAATGTGTGATCGTGGTTTGCTATCAAATGCATACATCTTTTGTGGAATGTGTTATCAGCTCCACAAACACGCTGAGTTCGAATTTTAATGTAGGGCAGTAAAAAGAGTCGAATAAATGTGATACTAACCACCAACATTGACAAAACAATTTCAATATCTGCGATCGGCAACAAATCTGATCCGTTTTTTTTTCTATTTTTAAGCGCGTCAATCTCTGTTCAAATCAAACTGCTTAAACCAACTCCCGATCATAGTACAAAACAGTACAAGAAAGAAATGAATTTCTTAGAAGCTTGCTGCCAACAAGAATGCCTACTTCGCATCTAAAAAACTTATGTCCAATCACTTGGCCAACGCAAGCAATGAAGAGTTAAACTAATTATTTAATATACAAAGCCTATTTTTTTACCAAGAGGTCACAATTATGGGACACTCAGTGAGAATCAAATTCAACTAATAGTATTTTTTGATGTTGAACGTTTGACAAATTGAGAATGACACGTTTTTACAAATAAAATCCCCAATCCTTGAGACTAGTTCCATTTTTTGAAGCAACCCTTTTTGATTGACCAGTTTAATGTGGCTCGGAAATAAGTAAATACTTTTCACCATCCACAAATAAACCCTTTGCCTTGGTAATCATTTTTCCTAGTTGGACATTGCAATCAAATATCGATATGTTAGAAACAAATAAATGTAAGCAATGTATTAGTAATGAAGTTATTCCATTTTATTTGAAGGAACTCTATCGCTTCAGTTGGCTGTCTTCGTAAACATAGAGGCACAAGTAGATATATAAACAAACAGAAATAAAGTTAGTAAGCATCAGAGTTTATTTTCTCTGTATGTTCAATTGTAGATTGTTGAAACACTGAAGTGTAACGAAAAGATTTCTTTCTTTTTTTTGTATGTTATTCTGTTAATATATTTTCTTTATAATAAAAACCAGTTTAACAACAGTGAAAGTGACGTTCAGTTGAGTGACTTGTTCAGTAGGAACAGAAAAATGATTCATTTTAATAGCTCAGTTGGCGCATATACTGATGGAATATTAGTTGACTATGTCGCATGATGCCGGAAATTTCATAACCTTTCTTCCCGTTTTTTTGTAACCCCAACTTCTTGAACTGCACAGAATGTGCAGTCCACCGCATGAAGTACTTTATGAAATGCCTCGCAAACTTTGCTGCTATGAGCCTTATTCAAAGACTCTATCGACTACAGAAATCTGATCGAAGAGTTTGTATAAATACGCGCCTTTTTCAATATCGTCAACATTGGCTCGTATCAATTTCATAGATGAATAAATCTTACACAGTTTCCTGATAATAAAAAAATATAACATTACAGCCATACTAAAACCAGACTCCTTTTATTGATTAAAAACTTACATATTTAGACATGAAAATTATTTGGGCTCAACAACAACAATATTGCTTTCGTTATTATGATCTTTTTATTAAATCTCCTAATATTCAACCAATGATTTCACCTGACCTCAACAAGCAAATAAATTTCTGATGTTTTTCGAGGCAATCTTTGTCATTTCAAAGTGTGTATTAGTTTATAATACATACGTTTTCATGGTATATATCTCCTGTTTATTTTTTTCCAGTTAATTGATAGAAAAAAAATTCGTGTACCTGGAGAATTCCTGAAAAATATTATCTTTATTTAATATAATTTTCATATTAAATATAAAATTTAAAATATTTTCTGTATCTATATAATTCTTGTATATTATTAGTTTTCAAGCATTTCAACACAGCTTACATTCTACTTTAGTCATTTCCTTTGGCTAAAAATCCAGCCATCATCAGGTGATCTAAAACTCCAGCCATTATCAAGTGATGTAAAACTCAATTAATCAATGGAAGTGTATCATTTAAACAATGTGTATTATTCAGGCTTTAGACAACTTTTTCCAACTTATCAGTATATAAATTTATTTGTCTTTGTCTAGTATAAGGCCACAGTACTGGAATTCTCGGTGCTGATCCAGCTAAGGCATATCACGTTTCCTAAACATCACTTTTTGGAGGACGCCATGTAAATCCCTATGCGTTTAAATTGATACGTTTTTACAAAAAGCTATTCTGAGAAGATGCAAGATTTTACTGCATCAAATGTTTTACAGACAGTATGTAAGATCTTATTATATCAAATGTTTTAAAGACAGTATAAAAATCTTATTGTACTAAGTTTTTTATAGATAGAATATAAAATTTTATTGCCTTATATGTTTTTTTTTGGTTTATAAAGACAGCATATATGTTTTTTGTTGAAACTTGACTAATGCATGGAATAATAATGCAACACAAAATGTACTTAGAACAAAATGTATTGAAACAAGAAAGTGTACACAATATTTACATATAGTCTTTTGTATATTCCTGGGAAGACCGTTCCTGGAGAATGTGTTGACTAAGTCGCAGTCGGGCAGAGTCTCTAGTTGAATCTCTTGATTCGCCTCCCATGTCTTCCCGGTACCAACCATATTTATATAGTCGGTACGCCACTATGCAAATTAGGTGGATCCTACCACAACAGTTTTATATACAGTATATAAGTTCATATTTTAATTTCTTACATGAAGCACTGCACATTATTCATTTTTGAGTAATATTTCTTTCAGGTTATCTCTGTTGATTTTTATTGCAATTATACGATCTTTAGTAGGCACGGCAAGTACATATTCCATTAATGCGTAGGTATCATGTAAGGAAAATGAAGAATAAACTTTTCATTCCTCCGTTGAATAACTGGATATGCACGGACTATATTCGGTGTGTATTGCAAAGTCCTCGCTCTGAAGAAGACCTCGAACCGTTCCGATTTTGTGGTTTAGCCATTTCGTTAGATTCTGAAAAGTGTGTCGGACCAAGAACTTTTCAGCACACCTACTTTTGTAAATATTTAGCTCAGTACTTGAAAAAATCTTTTGAATTCTTTCTTCCCAAGGAAAAAATAAGATATGCAACCTCACCATCATGGCACATACAATGATATTTTAGAGCCCCTATCGGTAATGGGCTGAATCCGTATTTGTGCGTGGGTGGGGGGCAGGGCGCATAGTTCGATGTGAATCAGCATGACTTGATAATAGTCAGTCGGGAGAATATCGACTGACAAAGACTTAACTTTTGCAGGTCGAAGCGTTCAGCATAAATAATAGACACATCCAGTAAATAACAAATTACAGCGAGGTTTAGAAACTCTTCATTCACAAATTACCATCAATCAATCTGCTTTTCCTTTACAAGTCTTTACTCATAGCGTGTATAGTTATTACATACTAAAGTACATGACATTTTTTGATACGTCTCCCTAAACTGATGACTACCTTGTATTCACCAACTGGGAACAAATATTCATGTAATTAACTGACTGTCCTTGCTCCTTCCTACAGAAAAGCCCAAGTCTGCCTGTCTATGTTATCCAAAGTTACATTCAAGACAGAGCGATTTACTTGATCAAACAGTCATCGATATCTAATCAATTCCAATCAGCAATCACTGGTGTATAATACCGTATCATTTACCTTATGACAACTTCTATTACAAAACTATCTTCTCCCTCCAATATGACCTAGCAAAAGCAGATACGTTTATAGTAAAGAAAAAGATCAACACTTGAAAGCACATGATATCGACAAAATGAAGGTCACTTTAAGCCACGACAAATACATATTCCAATAATACTTATCGCAGTTTTACACAGATATGAGCAAATAGTTACACATACTCAAGTATATATGCAGAAATGACGCTGTTTCATTAACTATACACGAGAAAGATTTATACTAATGCCGAATTCCATTAAGGACACTGGCAAATTAAGGGTAGCGCGGCAAAAATCCGTGATACATTTAATTTACGATCTTTTCCAAATCCCTAAACGGCTACGTAGCACCACTCACTTATTCTCTTTATCTCTTACATACACACACACATACACACACCACACACACATCTATCTACATATATATATATATATATATATATATATATATATATATATATATATATATATATACATATATATATATATATATATGTTTGTATATATATGGTCGAATAAGGAACAAGTTTGTAAACAGCTACATAGCACCACTCACTCATTCTCTCTCTCTTACACACACACACACACACACACACACACACACACACACACATATATATATATATATATATTATTGAATAAGAAACAAGTAGGAAATGGTTATAAATTTGACATGTTTCGCTATTTAATTTCATGAGAAATTTTGAAGTGGCGTAATTTGGACAAATGTTTCATTTTTTAAATTCGATGTTGCATTTGTTTTTATTGATTGTGTAGACGCCACATATATATCGGAGTTACTGATATGTCTGTTCCAGTTTTTAAATTCAATGTTTTATTTTATTGGTTGTGTGGACTGATGTTACATGTATAACTTATAGTGTTTGTATGTTTGTTTAATTTGTGAAAGGATTAGTTTATTAAAGAAATGGGTAAAATATAACAAATGATGGAACTGAGTTGTGTAATATAAAGTTGTAACATCTGCACACACACACACACACACACACATATATATATATATATATATATATATATATATATATATATACATATATATATATATATATATATATATATATAAAAGACATATAACATTAAAAAATACAATTTAGACAAGTTTTGTCTTTATTTTTAATAAGACCCTCTCGTAATTACGGAAAAGTTTCTTAGTATCTTTATTAAAGGAAGAAAGAAATTACCATGTTCAAGCATATTCATTTTATTCCGAGTACTTTCGACATTAGAACAATGCCATAATAAGGGTCTTGTTTTTCTAAGCCAAAAGTTTTGTGCTCATCTGAGAATTAAATTTTTACGTGTGAAGAGAAAAAAGCTGATCATATAGACAGGCATGCAAACATCAAGTGAGGTAGCTAAGTTATTGAAATACCTAGATAATTTTTAAAAGAAAAAACAATTTAAAACTGTTAGTTAAAACCTAGATATTTTAGATTATATACCGTAAACATTTTAAAACATTTGTGCAGTATTCAAAAGGATCCTATTAAAAATAAGTAATCAAAATTTATCTAAATAATTTAATGAAACACATATTAATGAAAACATGCTGCCAAAATATGCGCAATAGATATATATATATATATATATATATATATATATATATATATATGATAAATATAGTTTTAAGGTATGCTATATTTATAGGTTACATTGCTGTATAACAGGGATAGAGCATATGCAAATGTAATAGTGGACATTGAAGTAAACATCCAGGCACGATAGTTTGTTTGATGCTAAACGCAATCGTCAGGCATATCGATATATATATATATATATATATATATATATATATATATATATATATATATATATATATATATATATATATATATATCACTGTCTGGTATAACCCTGAGTTTCATTCATGTGGCAATCGTCAAGCACAACGTTTCAATTCGAGCCACGTGAATGGAACCCAGAATTGCATTGAACGGTGAAAAACAGTAATATATTTATTAGTAGCATAAATTTTAGCATCGAGAATTTTTTTATTGACACCTGCACGGAGCGTGCGCTGTTTTATGCATATATATATATATATATATATATATATATATATATATATATATATATATATATATATTTTATTAGCTCTTGAGTGCCCTGTGTTTGGGCGAGTGACGCTTAAAGTAACAAATCAGGCTCGACTTGATAGTTGGGACATCCAATATATATATATATATATATATATATATATATATATATATATATATATATATATATATATATATATATATATATATATATATATATAATCGAATTTATTGTGGCAACTTGCCGCAATAACTATTCCTAATTTGATTTTAAATCGCTTTGTTCTTTAAACATTGTGCTCTTTTTATGATTCTGCAACAGCGTAATTTATTTATTTCTTAATATATATATATATATATATATATATATATATATGAGCGTGTGTGTGTGCGAGTGTGTGTGCGTGTGTGTGTGCGCGCGCATCGAAATCTGTGCAAAATTTGCAAATTCTTCGAATTTCAGACAATTAGTTTGATAGTTAAAAAATGGCAATGTCCCTGCAGTGAACTTTGTAAATATTTACATCACCTTTGATCAATTAGGAATAGAAATAATATAACAGTCGATTTGTATTGTGGTAAATGAAATAAAGTAAAGATAGACCTTAAAATTACTGCCATAATCCACAGAAATTATGTTCGGTATACAATATTTTTTTCAGATTTTCCAATAAAGGATTTCACACACACACACACACACACACACACACACACACACACATATATATATATAAAATTCAATTCAAAAATCAAAATGTTGGCAAAAAACGATATTTATAAAAAAATAGTTAAATTAATGAAAAAGCGGTCAATATAATTAAAAAAAAGACAAAATGTACAGCAATTTATGACATAACATATTTAAAAAACCTCGTCCTGATTATAATGATAAACTACATCTGGCAGCAAGGCCTCCGACTGGGAGTTTTTGTGGAGCGCGGAACTACCTCTTAATTGGTGTTGTTTCCAGGTCCACCCATATTCAGTGTGGAATGTGGAAGCACCTATTAGGGGGGGACCCAGCTATGGGCAAATAGTCCACACCCAAACAAAACACTATGAAAGTATAAAAAAAAATTATAGTAAAAAGTCCAGCAATAGATTTTCATAGGAAAAAAAAAGTTACGAGAAATCCATTTTTGTATTCAATATATATATATATATATATATATATATATATATATATATATACTCTGTTATAATAAACACATTTTTAATATCTGATATTAATCTGGATTGTATACCAAGGAATCTATTACCTGTACTATATATATATATATATATATATATATATATATATATATATATATATATATATATATATATATATATATATATATATATATATCCGAATGTAATGGCAACGAAATAATATATAAATTTTAACGTTTACAGCATTAATTCAAAAGAGAGAAGAGCAATAATTATATATTATAATTTTTTCATATAGACAAAAACAATTTACTCACTACAAAGATGCAACCTTGTTTCGGTGCATTTAGTTGCATCTCGACTGGTGAGAACCAAAAATGGTTATGAACATTTCTGTTTGTAAGCAAGTCACTTCCTTTTTTTCTATTTGTTTGAAAACAAAAAAGAAAAAAAAAGGAAATATTTTAAGACGTATAAGGGTAAAGAAATGATAGGAAAGGCAAAAGAGTGACAGAGTAAGACAATAGTGCTTGTTGATAGCAGTTCGGTGAAGGATTGTTGAGGTGTTTTGTTTAATCTTATACATCCCCTTTTAAAATGTTTCCCTTTTTTTCTTTTTTTTCTTCAAACAAATAGAGAAAAGGAAGTGAAGTTCCACGAGCGGCCTGCTTCCAAACAGAATTGTTCATAACTATTTTTGGTTCTCACCAGTCGAGGTGCAACTAAATGTACCGAAACAAGGTTGCATTTTTGTAATGAGTAAATTGTTTTTGCCTATATCAAAAAATTATAATACATATATATATATATATACATATATATATATATATACATATATATATATATATATATATATATATATATATATATATATATATATATATATATATATACACGCAAAAGATTCTAACCTGGTTTATTAAAATTAGTTAATTAGCTAGTACATATATTTATTAATCATCAAAATATTTTCATTATGCTTCGATGACCTTAGTCAATGTCCCAAAAATTTTTAATTTTAGAATTCCATCTTGGTCAATCCATTGTAATTTCAAGAAATGTTTAAATTTCAGGCCAGAAATGTTGCTTTGATCGAAACATTATAACCCAGTGATGTCATGTTTCGTGAATATGCCATGTGATGTACAATTTTTTATCCAAACTTTTCTTTTTTACTATATCGGCAAAGCAATATGTGTACGAACTTTGCCCATGCAGCAGATGGCTTTCTAGCTTGTTTGTCCTGTAAATGGCTATTTTTCTTCACTTGATGCGTCCAAACCTCGAAGGTGAAAACTGTAACATTCTGCAGTAGTAATTTCATCAGGCTTGAACAATTTGTAATCTAGTTCGTATTTCATATCCTACCAAATCGAGAGCAATTTTATTTTCCGCGAAACTTAGGGTTTAATGTTGCAGACTCATTATCTGTAAAGGTTTTACAAATCATCCTTTTCAAATTCTTGAATTCTACCGGTATGTGAATTTTACTTCGAATCAAATTCACTTTTTCGACTTCATAAACAATTCACAATATATTATGTTTCTAACCAAACTCATCAGTCATCTTCGATTTGCTTGTTTGTCAATCTTAAAAAAGAAAATAGGCAGTGTTGCACGTGCATTTGGTTTACCACCATTTTTCTTGTGTTTTCTCAACACAGGATAAATAAAGACTAAATATAGAACACTCAAGACTTGTTTTCAACTGTGTATGTGTGCGTGTTTTTGTGTGTCTTCTTTGTTAATCCTTTGTGTGCATATATACGCAAATATTTATAAAACCAGAAATAGGTGGGTGCTTGTTTTTGCATATTCCCCATTATCATTATTAATAATCAAGGTGTTATAATTTATGTTAGATTTAATATTACTACGCAGGCCTTTAAAACGGAAATCTTTTTTATCAAGAAAAAAGTCCTTCAATGCTCTTTTCGGCGAGGTATATAGGAAATTTCCGACAACACAATCTCAAACGCACCCCTAAGAATTAGACGTAGAAATAAATGTATCAATATATATATATTTATTCATTTAATTTCCTATTTGTGCCTCAAGTATCATAGAAACGTCATTACTTTGATTAGTTTTTGTGATAAGATTATTTTAGCCAAGGATTTTATTTCATTTTGAGCACTAAAATATTACATTCGTGTGTTTGAATGGATTGGGGACTTTTTAGCTTATACCTCTGTCAGAAGTAACCGCTTGAAATAAATAAAACAAAAGATCCCAGAAATCAAAATTGTTTTTTTGGCACTCATGTCATAACATCTGTGTCCATGAAGCTATGAAAAAGACGTTCCCTTTGACTGAAACTGTAGCGAATTTTCTACTGGCATCAGTGTTCGAACTCAGGTAGAAAGCAGACATTCGAACGCTGATTTTCTGGACAAGAATGCCAGCTTCACTTGAAATATCGTTGCAACACAATCTTCTTGATCCTTTTTCTCTATATCTGTGTCTAACCTGAGCTTAAATATACATAAATTCATTAATAATATTATTTCTTCAAACGACTGACATTGCTATTTAGTTGGCAAACTCGGCCAAACATAACTGTTTATATATTCTAGAACATAACACATGATTAACAGGAAAGAAAATGCTCAGAATTGAATTTGAGAAAAATGTCCAAGTAATTATGGGCAGAACTTAACTTGCAAGGCGCAACTGGAAGCATTTTTAGCGTTAGGGTAAGGTTTTAGTTGAAGCACACGTATATTTACATATTTGTCTCTTTTTACTTTTTACTTTTCAGATAAATAAATATTTACGGTCTATTATAGTAATAGAAACAGAAAGAGATAGCTGACATTTCTGTTACAGATAATGTAGAAAAAGGGATTGGAGAATTTGACACTCACAAGACATAATGAAGGCGAGCGGAGGAAAACAGCGAGTAGCCTATTTAATGAGCTTGTGTACATGAATGGCAGAACAAGAAGTGAAAGGGATATTAAGATGATAAGAATTACAAAGGATAGGAAGTTGTGAAGGACCATGATTGTTCACATTCTGAAGTGATACGACATATAAAAGATAATTAACATTTCATTCCTTTTATCTACAAAGAAACTATTTCGAAATATAAACAGTAGAAAAAACGGTAACTTAATTTTAGAGAATTCAGAAAGAAAGTTAAAATCGTTGCTATTCACTGCAAAACCTGCAAGCTGGTGTGGGTGAATATTGCAACGTGTTGCTGTGTGTATTTGACAAGATAATAGTAGATGGCCTTACACATGTTGTGTCTCCTTCAGCACAGGGTTCAGTTTGGATTAATGGATTCAATTGACTTAAAGCCGACTCTGATTATACGCAAATCGTTTAAAATAGAAAGGAAATACTAACCTAATTTTGTTATAAATTCTTCTTGATTATAATCTGATCCCAAGTTCGACAAACGACAACAAGAACAAACAACAGAAAACGATACAGCATCAACAACAATAGTAAAAATAACTGAAGTTTATTTACCTTCAATAATTATTTTTTATTATTATTACTATAGTTGTTGCTCTCGAGTTTTTTTTCTGTTGTTCATGCTTATGCAATTAATGTGTAGACGCTGCGCCAGGCGCTAGTTTGTTTGAAGAAAACACAGAAGCTTGTTTGCAATTCATAGAGAATATCCATATCCGAAGTGTGCGCTAAAGCTATTTCAGTTTCAAACCTTCGTTTTTGTCTCTCGCTGCAGATAGTTCACCTTCGCTATTTAAATACAACAATTTTATAATAAATACTGAACATAAATAATGTAAATTGAATTTATTTATCTCTGAGAAAATCACATTTTGCATCACAAAATTGCCTTTTTCAAGTGTCAAGTCTATCTGGAGATGTTAACAATATAGTCGTAAATCAATGCAAATTTGGGATTTGAATTAATTTAGATATTTTTACATTTCGATCATTATGCACTACGATCGCATGGGCTGTTGCACTAACGAAACCTATCCCTGGAAACAGATCCAAGGGCCCTTGCCAGAAGCCTCAATCGTGTACTGGTAAAATCCTACGTTATATTCATATAATCTGTTAAGAAATAAATTTATTAATAATTTGTGAAACTGAATGGCGGTCGGCATATTTGAAATTCATTGTATATATCAACGAAACATTCCTGCAAACAGATTCAAGGGTTCCTGAGTCAAAACTCTGTCCGCGTCCGTCATATTCGCAGAATCAGTTAAGAAATGATTGTATTAAACGAAATTATGTAAAAAAAAGGATCGCTTAGAATTAGAAGACTAGTGTATTTTGACCATAGAAGTATTAACTGTTCAGGTTTCTAAATTCTCTTAAAAATCTGTTACCTTTCATTTAGTGCTCCAAGTTGGTTGATAAAAGTGGAAGAATGCTTTATGAAATCATTGTAATATTTTTATTGAGTTATTAACGTTAAAACGTTATTTTCTGTGACGACAACAATTAAGAAAGCAAGAAATGCTAACTGAATTACGTTTTTTTTTAAATGATATAGAATAATCTAAATCCTCACAAAACTTTGAATAAGGGGTAAAAAAAAAATTCTCTCATGTATTTTACATGTGTTCCAGAATTTTACCTGAAGGAGAAACCCATATGGAATTGTCAAATAAGGAGTATCTTCTTGATCTGGATGAACATTGCTTAACTAAAGTGTGTTTCAACAAACCCTGACAGTAAACATTGCAAAAATAGCGATGATAACCGACGTTGCACAGGGTAAGACCGTTTCCTTTGCTCATCTGCGCTATGCAGTCTTTTATTTGAGCGATTTGTGTATGTCATAAAATGATATTACCGAAATTATCGTAATTTGATAGGTTCGAAGAATTTGTGTAGTTGTTTATTTCATAAACGACATGCTGTGGCGCAGTGGTACACGCAATAGCATATTAATTGAATGGGCATGGATTCATTTTTATCGATTAAATGTTTTTATTTTTTTTATTTTTGAAGAAATTCAATACAGATGAGTAAATGAATCCGTTATTCAAAAAAAAGACAAAAATTCAAGTCACTATTATATTAGCAATAAGCATGATGATTTCACTGTTATCCTATTTTCATTTTCTGATGAATCTTCATTCTTAATATAAGGATTGAATAAGCTTCTTGCAAATATCACAACTACAAAATAGCCGTGGAAATTCTCCTGTTGCATCGTTAAATATTTGAATTTGACAGTTTCAACAAAATATTATAATCGTATGAATGCAGGTCGTTGTTTAAAGAAGATATAAATGAAAAGTTTCAAAATTGTTTCGAAAAGGTTTTCCATTTCACTGAAGTAGATGTTAAAGACTCCAACTATTTTCACTTTCTTACTTATTATTACTATGCACAATGATTTCCATTTCGATGAAGCAAACATTAAACACATGAGAGCATTATCGCCACCTCCATCTTTTCTTTCTTTCTTTCTTTCTTTCCTTCCTTCTTTCTTTCGTTCTGTCTTTCTTTCTAGATACATGTATATACAGTATTTACATTGTTCGGACTGTTGTCGTCATTTTTATTACCATATTCACGACGTTTCGGCCATTGTACGCTCCGGCCTTCTTCAGATGAATTTCAATTTTGAACTGAACCCTTTAATTTGTCCACTGGAGTAGATTATTCTAGTTCCACGAGCTATGTATTGAACTCACAACTCTTTGTGTCAAGTCACTGGATCCAACGAACGCTTTATCCACTGAGCCATGTGTCCCATACCTGGATACTGCAGTGATGAACAAAAACTTGTAGAGTTGTGTTAAAGGGCGATAACTGAGACATCCGGAAGAGGCATCACACATGGAACTAGAACAATCTAGTGGACGGAATAATAGGTTCAGTTCGAAATTCCAATCACCTGAAGAAGGCCGAGGCGTACAACGGCTGAAACGTCGTGAATATGGCAATAAAGATGAGGACAACAATCCGAACAATGTAAATACTGTATATAATGTATATACGAGTAATTTATTATTTAATTCTCTTTACTCCCAAGATCTGATGTAAATGGTTATCACTTCTCCATGGAAGAAAATAGCTTGATTAGAATAACTATGAAATTTAATTATAAAAGCCTTCAATAATACGATTACTTGTTTATAAACATCCCAAATTTAGAACGAATAACAAAAAAATATTTATAAAAATACTTTTAAAGCTGAATATGTAAATTAGTTATCATCATTAAGCAATGATGTGTGTGTGTGTGTGTGTGTGTGTGTGTGTGTGAGAGAGAGAGAGAGAGAGCGAGAAAGAGAGAATGTGCGAATTGAAATCAAATATCGATTAAATCCGATAGAATGATAAAATAAGGAAAAATAGGACACGTTTAAAAATTTACCATGTTTCGCTTTTATTTAAGCGTCATAAGAAATTTTTGGGAGAAAAAATAAATTTATAAACCTTTCCTATTTGTTGCTTATTTTATCATACTCCAACCCCACCCCAAACAAACGCACATAAGCAAGAGAAGTTGTGCAATATATAAGACACATGCAGGAGTATATAAATAATAAAGCGGCATTTATTTGATGTCGCAGTTTTACGTAATATTTACACACATACAACAAAACGGATAGACAACAAGTTTTATATATAATTCGTTTTTAAGGCTTCGAACAAACACATATACAAAATTGAACTTTATATATTATATAAACAGAAATTTAAAAACGAAAATATATTTTTCTAGAATAATTTTATTGAATATGTCAAATTGTTTTGCTAAGAATTACTTTAAAAATGTCCATAGTAAATTCTTTATTGCTAATTTCCTAAACGAATTTTTGCGTCGTTTTATATATATATATATATATATATATATATATATATATATATATATATATATGTATATATATATACACACAGACACACACATATATATATATATATATATATATATATATATATATACACACACACACATATATATATATGGTCAGCTCTCGTCAATCACTGGCGGTGACTGTCCTTTAAAAGTTGAAAGCCGATGCGAAGCCCAACATGATTTATTAATCCTTTGTTTTATTTGTTTTGTCGCGAGACGTAGAATAGTTGGAGTCAACTGAACTTAATAATCAGAGGCATACCTTCTCGTAAGGTGTGTTTCAAATCTGCACATTTTTTTTATTTATTAAAAGGGAACTTTAAGAAAGTAAAAAACGATTGTTTTAATGAACCAACTTAAAAAGGTAAATAACGATAACTATGATAACACATGCACTTTTAAAAACTCTTTCATTCCTATATTAAAATATTGATATATGCACGTAAATATATGTGCGTATATGTGTGTGAATATACAGCTGTTTGCATACAAACCATTAGTATCTATTTTATAATATAACGGATGCTGTGCCTTTATATATTCAACAGTCACGCTCCTAAGCTTCTCTATTTAAGATACGATGTTACATCATTACGGTAAAAAGAATTTCTTTCTTTCTTTTTTTCTTTCTTTCTTTCTTTCTTTTCGATATGATTGATACACATATGGACTATATCATCTGGAATCTGAGGTTCAATAAAACTCTTTCGTTTAATATACAGAAAGTATTGAGCATAATCAGGAAAATGAAGAACACCTGAACGCTTCTGAAAGTTTATAAGTATACAATTGCAAAATGATTTCAATATTAACCTCGGTGCGGATAAACTATGTATTTAATTGCACAGTACCTGTAAAAACGACACGATTATTCACCAACACACACACACACACACACACACACACACACACACACACACACACACACACACACACACACACACACACGGATATGCACTGCGTTTTATATATGGGATACATATGCACAATTTATCCATGCATCATGAATAATCCTGTTATTTTCATATATATATATATATATATATATATATATATATATATATATATATATATATATATATATATACACACACAAGGGCGCGCGTGTGTGTGTGTAATGACAAATATTATTAACGCGCTTAAAAAAACTCCATTGACATTTATATTACTGGGGGATAACGCGTTCCGGGCAACCAGATTTTGTAAGCAAAGTTCTCAATATTGCAAAATGGCCCATTAATGGTAAATAAATAAATAAACACTTCAGTGGCTCTGAGTCGGAAAATAAATCATTGAGCTTTTTGTTATTTATTTACAATCTATCTATCTATCTATCTATCTATCTATCTATCTATCTATCTATCTATCTATCTAAATATATATATATGTGTTTGTGTGTGTAAAAATTAAATTTTAATTTAGTATAAATGTATCGAAAATGAGAAAACCCGCAGTCAATTGCTGAAACCTCCTGACGAATAGACCGAGAGATTAAAAAAAGGTGCCGAATACAACATCAATCAGCTAATTGACAAATTTTATGTGTTAATTCGATATATATATATATATATATATATACACACACACACACACACACACACACACACACACATACACACACACACACATATATATATATATATATATATATATATATATATATGTCAGAAAGAACTTTTGCGTGTAAGCGCACAAATATTACACTAATCCTAGGCAGAGGGACGGGGAACGGCCCTTTGATACTTCGAGAACACAGATACTTTGATCTTAGGCAGAAGTGCCATGCCATTCCATACGTAAATAATTCAATAATTTTTTACGGGTATTATACTATTCAAATAATATTAGACTGATGAATACCACAGTACTTTCAGACATACTCGAAAGGTAAGTAGAAGAGGCGATAAGAGTTGAGTTATGTTGGCAATATAAGAAATTCCGTTTTTCAATTAATATATTTTATGATTGATTCATCCTGTTTATTGTTTATGCAAGTGTACGATTACTCAGTTCATACAGAATGTTAATTAGAGAACAAAACTCAAACTTTATATATTGATTTGTCATTTTCTATCTATCTATCTATCTATCTATCTATCTATCTATCTATCTATCTATCGCAAAGTGGAAAGATATTTACATAATTTTTCATACTGCATATAGCCTTGCACTTTAAAATGGTTACTATCAGCGAGTGAAACCGTGAGGGTGGCAGTGCATCAAGTCCGTTGAAGAATGCAGCCTCACCACTTTAGGCTCAGGGAGCATTCCATGGTATTCAGCTGATGCTGTAACAACTGGAAAGTAGATTTTTTCCCCTGCATTTTTCCTTAACCCTATGTCTTGGAAAGTCAATATACATTGGGAGATAGAAAGAGATAAAGTGGAAGGAACTGGCACACAAAGAAATGGTTTCTACATAAGATTAAAACATGTGGACAACAAGGCTGTTTAGCACAATGAAAATATTTTTGGGCATTTTAGGATTTTAATATACGACACGAGTTTAAAAATAATTTTCTTTCTTATTTTGTCAAACTTTATTCGATATTTTTGTATAATTTTCCTAAGCAATTAATACAAATGTATTTCTTCAACAATTGACGCGGCAAAATATATTCGTACATTTTTCAGATTATTCTCTGATACTTATTGTGGCAGTCAATTACAAATTTCTATTTAATAATTTATATCAATGCAGTTACAATTAAAATCCAACGCATCAGTTTGTTACATGTTTTTTAAATTTATTATATCAATAACTTTTATTTTGCAATTTGAATGTAAATTTTATACCCAAAATTAAAATTTCACGTCTATTATTATTATTATTATTATTATTATTATTATTATTATTATTATTATTATTATATTTAATATCCGCTCCGTCACTTAAATATTTAGGCCAGGTGATGATGATCATATGCCAGCTCCTTTATTATTATTATTATTATTATTATTATTATTATTATTATTATTATTATTATTATTATTAATAATATCAGCATCATCATAAGCATCATTATTATTTTTTTTTCAAGTTGAATTTTTTTTTTTATTCTGTCGTCAACAACAGAAATAATAGCATGAAAGTAAATCAAAGTGAATATAAAAAATTATTTGAATTTAATTTTCAGTTAAATCTTTCCTGGAATATTAATATTTTTCTATTCAATTAAAAATAGTATAGCTTCATAGCACATTTTCCCCAAATTAACATTTTAAAATTATGAGATTTATACTAACATCTAAGATTAAATAAGAACTAATATTTCATATGTGCAACTCGTGTGTCTTTTCGATGGAGAAATTAACATATTTGTTAATCAGTCAACAAAAAGATGATGAGCCTGACACTGATGACATTGATATTACTAATTATCACTAAAGATAGCTAAAAGTACTTGGACAAAAACATTAAGATCTTCGGAGAATTTAACCTGGATGTGCAACAACTTATCAGTAAAATGGAAAAATAGCGTAAAAGATTAAACAAGCAGACATTGTTAACCGATTTTAATTAAAACTTGTTTGCATCTCTCTCTCTCTCTCTCTCTCTCTCTCTCTCTCTCTCTATATATATATATATATATATATATATATATATATATATATATATATGTAAGGGTATGTGGGGGTCGGGGAACACAGAACAGAACATTTGTATGAGGAAGAGTTGAAAAGTTTTCGGACTGACTCATTTCCAAAAATCTAAACAAATGATAAAACATCAAATTTTTAGGAGAATAGCTTCTTGGTCAGATCGAAAATGTTTCAACACAAACACACACACACACACACTTTTTCACATACGTGCGTTTAGGTATATGTATTCACATGTACTTATAAGGAATACATTTTATTATTTTGAATTAAAGTCTTAAGAATGGACAAATTTGTTCCTTTTGTACTTTTTATTAATGGGATTTCGGGGATACTTTTAATCATTTTTTTTTTACAAGGGTTTTGTTTTATTCATTTTTTGCTAAATCGCCGATTGCATTTCATTATTGATAAGGATAGTTCAGTTAGTGAAACTTTTTGTAACGATCATTAACATTAATATGATTTTGGCTGCTTATTTTTTTGGTTGACGTATTCTGTATTTAGAATTTATGAAATCTAAAAATGAAATATTATTTATCTTTTGATTGAAAAGAACTCTTAATTAAACAATTATAGAATTAAAAATGTTTCTTCTGACGTACAGAAGAAAAAAAAGATCATTAAATTTCCCTTCTCAAAAGTATTTGATTCCCATTTGAAAAGAAACAAAAAGTCAACACTACAAAAAAGAACAAGAAAATTAATAGAGAAACAAAATAAATGTGTGTGTGTACGTGTGTGTGTGTGTGTTTGTGTGTGTGTGTTTTTGTGTGTGCGTGAGAGAGAGAGTGTGTATGCGTGTTCATAATCTAAATGTTTTTAGATCCTTCTTTTTGGTGATTGTAAATCGTCAAATGATTTTAATACGACGTACCAATAGAACATTACCAAAGGCAAAAAAATAAAATAGCCGAGATGTATGCATATGTAGATATAGAATTATTTTTATCTTGTAAGGAACAGAAAGTATTCAACAAGTATATATATATATATATATATATATATATATATATATATATATATATATATATATATACATACACACACATACATATATATATATATATATATATATATATATATATATATATATATATATATATATATATATATACATATATATATACATACATACACGCACAGGCACACATACATGTATATATATTTTACTTGGGGGAATAAGATCTGTGTATATATATTATACCATCAACGAAAGTATTATTTAGTCTGGAGAAGTCCTTTTGAAGGTCGAAACACTTCACATAGGATTTTTTACATTTTGTCCTTTAATTACCCAGCATAAATATATATTTTATTTCATACAAGAATCGTTCACAAACGCACATGCACGCGTACACACATGCGTACACAAGCACATACACACAAATCTATGATTTTCCGATCTTAAGATTTGATACATTTCAATCAACTTTTTATTTATTTACTACACACATACACGCACACACAGACAGACATATATATAGATAGAGAGGTATATATATATATATATATATATATATATATATATATATATATATATATATATATATGTAAATATATATATATATATATTTATATATATATATATATATATATATATATATATATATATATATATATATATATGCGTGTGTGTGTGTGTGTGTAAACATGGGTATAAATACGCCCACGAACATTTTTACAGGATTGTGTAAATATATAAATATGTAAAAATATACGTATGTATAATTATCTATAATAATTTTATATTTTACCTTATAGGTAAGTCTGTATTAATAAAATTTGATCTTGGACATGCATTTCCTTTTCGCATGTAAAAATCTAATTCATATCATGTCATATGTGTTTTTGTGTGTGCATGTGTATACATGTGTCTATGTTCACACGTGCGTATGTACGTATGTGGAGTGTGTGTATATAAACGTGCAGATACAAATATATATATATATATGTATACATGTGTGTATATATGTCTATATACCTGTGTGTGAATATATATATATATATATATATATATATATATATATATATATATATATATATATATATATATGTATATATATATATATATATATACATACATATATACATACATATATATATATATACATACATATATACATACATATATATATATATATATATATATATATATATATATATATATATATATATATATATATATATATATATATATATTATGCTATCTATTTAAACGTCACGAGAATTATTTTTTATTGAAATATAGATGCTTAAATAAACATATATCGATAAACCTGAAAGCATCCTCTGGAAAAACTTTGTCTAACCAAACCATACGGTGAGATTTTCTTTTTATTTATTAAAACAATGTGTTCTAATTTTTGAAAAATGTTGGTCATTTATGGTTATAAATCATTCAGCCCTAATCACACAATAAATTTTATTTTACAACTTCTATTATTTTATTTATTTATTAATTATTATTATTATTATTATTATTATTATTAAAAGTATAAAAAGCCCACGAGAACGATAATATCTGAAGGAAGATGTTTATAGGCTAGAAATAATATTAGGTTGTGTTTATTTCTCTTGAAATTAATAGACTCACGTATAATCTCCAGATTTTAATTGGTGCATTAACTCATAGCTTCACGTCTGATAATGATGCGTGGGTTTTAGAATTCCTTATTATTAATCTGCATGTAAGAAAATGTTCATAAATCTAGGTGAAGCCTTTTAAAAAATAAAATCGTTGATTATAGAAGCAAAATTCAACAAGTATTTTCTTGTTAGATTTATTAATATTCATTAATGTTAGTCAAGTAGAATTAGAAAACTTATAATTGGGATTATTTCATAACAATCTCATTCAACATGCAGATACAACATCAGAACAATTTGCTTGTTAGAAAATAATTCTATTTCTCAGTTTTGATTATATAATGATTTGCTATATTTTATTTAAGTATATTTACGCTTTCTTCAAATCATATATGTGTGTGGTGCGTGTGTGTGTGTGTGTTTATGTGCTGATATAGAACAATATATAACGATATAAATCTATAATAGATTATTTTTTACCATTTAAAATCTCTATTTTTGACCATGAATCTTGTAATAATGACAAATAGTTTTCACACACACACACACACACACACACACACACACACACACACACACACACACACACACACACACACACACACACACACACAATTTGACAATTTTACGAGAAAATGTCGCAATCTTGGAAGAAAATGAAGTAAAAATCTATCAATCTTAACTTAGAAGCTTCAGAAATTCGTGCATTAAACTTTCGACATTCATAAATATCTTTTTTTTTTATACATTTCTTTTATATTTCGAACATCTTTTTTATTGAATCCGTGTAAACACTTATTTGGGATAATTACGAGATAAATAGTAAGATTTATTTATGGCAAATTCAAACTTATAAAAAGTCAAATAAAAATTTCTTTACAAAAATTAATAACTAGATTTATTTGCGTTTTTCTATTGTTATACCTGCGAGAATATTCTTATACCATTATTCTGTGTTGTCATTCTGTCCTGGGCTATCGTCAAAAAATTATACCTGAAAACTATTCTTAAAAATGGCATAGCGAGCACTTGTTGGCATAGGGCAGGTATAAAACACGAAGATGGAAACCAGAAAATTCGAAATCCAAATCTCTGAAGGCAAGGCCATCAACCACAGCTCATGAGAGAGAAGAAAATGAAATAAAAAAAAATAAAATAAAAAAACCTTGTCTATAAACCAGAATGGGGAAAGACTCCTTTCGCCTTATTCTTTATCAAAGCATATTTGCAGTATGCACTCGCCAGCACATGCACCCGCATACATTCTTTGTCTGCCTCCCACTTTTTTTTTTATCTCTCTCACCCACGCCTACACAAAGACATGCACATACACATGACGCTTATAGAGGGGACTTCGCTGCAGAGCGCTGAAAACGTGAAAATTTTATATGGAGTCGGTGAGGTTCGTTCCCAAAAGATTAAAAGTGTGTGCGTATATATATATATATATATATATATATATATATATATATATATATATATATATATATAGAATATAGATAGATAGATAGATAGATAGATAGATAGACGAGAATATTTTTTTCATGCATTATGCTCTTGTAAAACATTCGATACCCATGTGGCACAAGTTGCATTGACAAATACGCTTATATATGGACACACATACATTTATATTAGTAATCATTATAAACACTGGCCCATGATAAATAAAATAAATTTGTTCGACAATTTGGAACTTAATTAACAAAAGTCTTTGGTCACATTTGTCTGGAATACTCAAGATAATAATTGAAAAGAAGAGACATGACAGAATAATCGAAGATGCGATCGATCAGATCTGCTATTTTTGTCTATTATTTTATCTTGTTTATAAAACACCATCATTTTAGGTGATAATACCAAAATGGAACAACTTCTCTGTTGAGGTCATTATTTAAGGAATCAGCCAATTCTGATTGAAGATATCGACTTTAAAGAAAGTCTTTGCTTATATTTTATGAAACAGTTCTATAAATTTAAAGATTAATTTTCTCACAGTAACTCAGTAGTAGGTTTTGCAGGTCTACAAGTGCACACATTAATTAGATGAATTATATGTTTATATGTAATTATATATACTAAATGATTGAAAATCGTCCAATTTTTTTCCAGAGAAATGGATATTTTTCTCATTTAGAGGTTGGGTTTTCTGTAGCTCAAAAAATACTTGACCATTAATACGCTTCCATAAGCTCTGGTCACCATTCAAAGTACATATGCATATAGACAACCACAAATATGCTCTTCACACACACACACACACACACACACACACACACACACACACACACACACACACACACACACACACACACACACAAAAATATATATACATTAAGGAGAATAGGAAAGAACGAAAGATGAAATGACGCAGTATTACATTTGTATGGAAATATTTTCTTTATATTAAATGTAAAATAACATTTATTTTTCTTTTATTACATTAAATTTGAAAGACATTCTGTAGAATATTAAGTCTGGAAACATTAGAATCTCTGGAAAAATGGTCCAGTATTTTGTTCATTTTGCCTAGTAATATTTTTTTACAGTCTTTTTTGGTCTTAGGCTAAGATTATAGTAAAGTTTTCTCTTAATTTTATCTACCACCTTTCCTGTAGGCGCGCGCACGCGCGTGTGTGTCTGTG
>OZ038480.1:77241013-77303513 GCA_964036315.1 Acanthosepion esculentum
GTCTACTAAATGTTATAGCTCTTACTAATACTAATAGTAAATACCTTTTCAATTATTTTCTCTACATGTGCTAACCATTTTTGTTATTGCCGCAGTTGGAAGTTCTCAAGTGACATAGTTTTTGTTATTCGGTAATAACATTACTCTTTATCAATAAATGCTTTTTACAAAAGAACAAACAAAAAAAAATGCAAAATTTAACGCTGAAATATTTTATGGGTTTTTGCAATTGCCTTAAAATATAAGGGCAACTTTTATGAACAGAATTAAATTCATAGTTTTTTCTCTAACTGTAGATTTTGCTATAACAGTTGCATAATTCTCGTAATGGATTTTATTTAATAACCAAAGTGAAACCATATTAAAGACGAGGACATTTTCAAATATGTCGGTGGCAAAGTATTAAAATAGCCTTGTAGTAAATCTGAGGACACACTTTGCATCTCTTCAATAAAATGTAAATATCAATTTATTTAGACAGATTCAGACCAGGGAATAGAATCGAATCAGTAAGTCACGCCATAAAACAGTGAAGTGACGACATGACACTCTCAAATCCGGCTTTTGAACTGATGCACTGACGTACTTATGCATCTTTTTCAAGCTTTTCTTCTCCTTTCACTGACGATTTCAGAAATCTATTCGAAATCGTCGTCTGGTATGCTTTCAGAACGTTATATTTGTTTAATCAAAGGCACGAGGCTTTAAGATTCAAAATTTGAGCAACTTTTATATCAGAAAAATCTTCCAGAAAATAGGTCATATGAAAATCTAGGCTGAAAATTGATGCAGTTAACATTGTAAATTATAGAAGATAGACACGACACTATACGAATTATTGTGAATGCGTCAGATGTTATTGCAAGAATTGATTAACTGCATTAAATCTTGTACATGGAAGATGTCCCAAAGCTCAACGAACAATTATTAGTAGATAATGATAGTAATTTTGCATAGATACAAGGTGTGTGTTGGTGGTAGTAGGGGGAGAAAGAAAGAAAGAAAGAAAGAAAGAAAGAAAGAAAGAAAGAAAGAAAGAAAGAAAGGTGAATTTTTCTTATGACTCACAGACGATGATGTCCTAGAATAATAATTACTTATACTGATCAGGGTCAAAAGAATTAATGTTCAGTAATGAAAATCGGACAACTTTGTCAATTTGCTCTGATACACAAACAATATTAATTGGAAAAACTGATTGATACTTGGATTCGGTTTATCTTGAGACGTCCCTCGGTATCACAATGTCATCATAAGTTGAAAATATTACGCTGAAAAATCATGGATTAAAAAATAAGTTTTAAAATCTATATTTAATCGCACCAATAAAAGCTTAAGTGAACCATTACAGCGAATAAAATAACAAATTGATTCAAATTATATCGAATGATATTATTAATGCTACTATTTTTCTTGAAATTCGTAACCTTTCAATGTAGAAAATATTTATAATTATCAATGCATTACAACTAACAAAAAAATCTTGCATTATCATATGTAATAACTTCTAAAACACCTTTAAACGTGCATAGCCGATGTCCAATTCCCGTTCGTTCGTTATATTCACTTGCGCGCAAATACCCTTCAGAAAGGTTTGAATCTGCTACTTTTTCCCACCAACTCTTAGTTGCTTAGTAAGACTTGTTGTATCATTAAACCATTATTATCTCATATATATATATATATATATATATATATATATATATATATATATATATATATATATATATATATATATATATATGTATGTATATATTAAAAAAATTCGGACAAAGTATATAGATTTCGACATTAAATAACTCATAGAGGCTGATATGCCGCTAAACAAAATCAACCAACCAATTTAAACATGCATGCTAAAATAAAACAGAATATGCATACAGACAAGTGTTCTCGGCCTGACTTACCCAAATTTGACTAAATGATCAAACATCAGAATCCAATCTTTGTCATACTGAGAACTTTTCAGCATCCTTCTTAATTATATATATATATATATATATATATATATATATATATATATATGTGTGTGTGTGTGTGTGTGTGTTCTGAAAAAATATTTGTTGATTTTATTAATTACATTTTACAACCATTGTAGCCTATATATATTTGTGTGTCGATGTGATTTCTCTACCTTTGAGAAAATCCACCAGGTACCTCCTTATTTCAAGCAGCCCTTTTATTATATATTCAAGAAATTTACTCCTGACTCTTAATTTAGGCTATCCTTTTTTTACGTCAAAGCGCTTCATCTGAATATTTAATACAAGAAGCGGTTGGAATAAGGATGCGCCAGATGGATTCGTTTGCTCAAAAGAATAATCGTATAGGACCGTCTTTTTGAAACTCAGTGATAATTAGAATACATTTGGACATTGGATATTTCAGTGGAAAGAATTGACAAAAGCAAATTTTTGTGGAACGATGCACAAATAAGTACTAATTTCAGAAAAGAAAAAAAATTTTTTTCCAAAAATGTCTTGCTCGCTAAACTAAAGTCAGTCATGTGACTTGTTGCTCTGGATGACTTCTGGTTGTAAATGCGGTAGGGCTTGATACATTTCACCATTATTTCCAGCTAAAAGACAAAATATTTGTGTGGGTTTTTCCTCTTAAGAGGCAGCAGCTGGTATAAATTAGCGATGAAGTTCTTAAGGCTGCAAATTGTTCTGTGTACATTAAGATAAGAACTAATTTGCATTTCGAGTTTAGTGAGTTATTTTGGTTTATCTTAATCTCTTGATACTAACCCTCCGCCTCCACACATATTTTATCATCCCCTTCAACACTCTCACGCATGCACTCTCCCAACACACACGAAAACATCTCTGAAATATATACATAAATGTTGGAGCTAACACATTGTTTCTCGAAATATTCGGATCAGTATTGAGTGAACGTAATCTGCGTATTACTCTTTGATCCCGATTAAAGAATTTTGCTCAGAATGGATTGTTTTATAAAAACAGATTATTGCAAAATTCAATCCATAAACACGCAAAGGATAAACTCTAAACATTACGGATCATATTCTAGTAATGGGACGCGTCATATGAAGCAGAGATAGCAAGATTCTTTTGAGAATACAGTTACATCGGAATGAGTGAAAGGAAAATGTCCTTTTCTTTTAAAAAATATTTGGCGGTATCTCACTTTAGTTATATGAATAATTTCTCATTTACGCCTCCCCGGTCTTTTGAACAGGAGTAAAGGTTTGTACCACATTTCGCGTTTAGGATTGGTTTTCTGGTTCCTTTTAAAGTCTTCTCATTCTCTTTCACCCACAATAGCCCCCTGCTCCTTAATGGTGTTGTCACCTTGCTTGGGGCGAATTGATAAAAAATTGTGATGGTACGTATTTTAAATCGCAGCTATTTGCCATTTCATAAAATTATTTTTTTAAAATTTAACTAATACGAGAACTTTATGAGAATTGTGGTTAATAGACTGAATGAATAGGAAAATGACTCTTCACTTGGGAATGTATTTCTGTTTAACGAGTATCTAATAATGAATCTCATCTGTCTGACAAAAGCTTTCACTGTCCAATTGACAGCTTTACATTTCAAAATAATTTTTTAAAGTTATGATCACATTAAATGTAAATTCTTTCATTTAAATTTATTAAATAAACACTGTAAATTTCATGTAAAATCTCGATTTTAATAATTTATTTCTAAATGTTTAACTGAATGACTTTTATTTTTACTTATTTTTGCAGATGTGATGTCATCAGTGGTGAAGTCCTACAAGTTATTTTTAATTTATTCACAAAACAGGAGGATAAGAATAATATCCGAGCAGAAATGTACGTCAAAACAAAATGAATTAAAAGAATCAGTACTTTATGAAAGGTTTTTAGTAATTTCTTGAATATATATTTTTTGCACTGTATATATATGTATGCATGCATTTATGTCATACGGCGTTTCTACTGTCAGCGAGTGTGGAAAAAAAACAGTTGGACTAAAGCCTCTTGTGAAAGTTCAACACATTATATACCTACTGCTACAATCTACATTTCAACAGGAGTAGAGGTTTACCATTTGTCTCCTGTTTAGGATTGGGTTCCCAGTTCCTTTTAAAGTCTTCTGATTCTCTTTTACGCCCGGTAGCCCCTTGTATGTTAGTCGCATTGTCGCTTTGCTTCGGGTGAATTGATTAAAAAAAAATGAAGTTGTCTTACGTTGCCACATTTACACAAGAGAGTTTAAGTCCCTACCAGAACTAAAAAGCCATATACGTCTAAATTAATTAATCGGTGGCATTACTCGAGTCGCAACCATTATGCATCTATGTATGTATGAGATCCGGTTTCGAATCTCATTATGGTCGATTTGTCAGGGAGGTGATTTCTTGATTATATCGGTCTTGGGTGAGGATTACAGCGCGCGGCACATCTGGAAAGTGCTTGAAAACCATATCACGAATTAACCCAAGCCTTGTGAGCGAAACTGGGTAAACGGAACCGTTTGGAAGCCGTCGATGGTCGTGTTAGCACGAAGTCACAAGTCATCGTGACCGAGGGTTTGAGCGTGCTGACCTTGGTAAAAAAATATATTGAGCTGGCATCTGTAATAGGAATTTGTTTGCATCTATGTATGTATGTATGTATGTATGTATGCATGTATGTATCTATCTATCTATCTATCTATCTATCTATCTATCTATCTATCTATCTATCTATCTCTATAAGTTTGTGAATAGCAAAGTTATTTAAAACGGCGTAAGTTTTAAGATTATTCAACCAATATTATAAAATGTGTCTATCTGATCTTGGGTTTTCATTTTCGTTAAAATAATCTTTCATATTCATCAAAATATACATGCAGATTTACTTACTATTCTCAATGAACACATTAAACCTTGGACCATTTAGAAAAAGGAAAGTTTAATTCTTTTTTTATAAAGAACAAAGTCTTTGTAAATCGCTTCATTTAATTTGATATTTACTTTGAACTTTGTGCCAAGACTCGTTTGTGTTACTTTCAAAACATTTTCTTCTGAACTACACAGAAAGTAATAATTTTGAATAAACAATATTAAAAAAATTGTTTATGTTACTTTTTAAATCTAAAGATAGTATATTGTTTTGTAAGATCAGTGCTTTTTTCCTTTTTAGTAAGTGATCCAGACAAATCTCAATTAAAAAAATAAAAAGCAAGCGAGGTTAAAATCTGATCGCCACTGTTTTAATTTCCTACTTGAACTCTGGTTACGATAAGATGGATCAGAGAACTGCGGTTTCATTGTGTGTGAGCCTTGTTGGAAATGGATGAGGAATGGAGATGTGTTTGATCTTTTTGATCGAAGTTGTTTGCAACCGATAACAATGAATATTGAACAGTTGAAAAGCCAAGAAGAATAAAAAAGAAAGACAAAGAAATTATGAGAGTAAGAACCAACGCAGAAAAGATAAACGAAAAACGAAGATGGTATGATGGAACGGATGAAAGAAGGTAAAGTAAGAAAATTCTTATTCGAAAAGGATTAAAATCGAAGATTCTTCCTGAAGTTTTTCATAGAAATGTTGTGTCATAGAATCTGGGGTCAAAAATGATGACAACAGATATAGCAATAAATTTACTGGGAAATAAAAAAAGAAATTAGAAGCGAAAATGTTAAGTTGAAGAAGAAAAAAGTGGATGGCGATTATAGAAAGAAAGATGAAAATGACTATAAAAGATGGATGACATGAGATAGAGGAAGAATAACAACAAGGACGATGATGTTGTGAAGAAGAAGAAGAAGAAGAAGAAGAAGAAGAAGAAGAAGAAGAAGAAGAAGAAGAAGAAGAAGAAGAAGAAGAAGAAGAAGAAGAAGAAGAAGAAGAAGGTGAACGTGATGAAAATTTTGGAGAGAAGAAATGTTAAATTGTTTTGAAGGTTTGTTTCAAGAAAAATGACTGTCAAGTTTAGAGGACGGTGTAGATTAGAAAGGCAAAAATTGGCGCACTGGCTCAGCGATTGGCTATGTGGCGATGTCCTCACTGTGGAAGGATAAGGATGAGACAGGAGAAAAAGGAAAAGATAGAAGAAAGTACAGTGAGGTGAGATGATGGGGTTGGCTGTGGTGGATAGATGATAATAGTAGTTGAACGAACGAAGAAAAACTAAGAGGAAAAAAAGACAGGTTTCGTGGGACGTAGGCGGGCGTGATATTGTGGCTAGATGCGGATGTGGCGGGAGGTTTTAACAAGATGAGGAAGGGGAGGTAATCTAAGAAAAAGGGAGGGGGGCCTGTAAGGGAAAAGCATTATGTTAGAGGAGGAGGAAGGCGTGAGTTCTCATCCCCCACACACAAACACACACACACACACACACACACACACACACACACACACACACACACACACACATGGCCAAGCGTGTGGTATGACGAAAGGAAAGGAAAAAAGTGGGGGAAAAAGATATGAAATGGTGGTGGATGATTGAGATTTGGATGTTAACCCTCTCCCGAGAACTGTCAGTCCATTATTCGCCCCTATTAACGTAAAAATGTCACACACAACTAACCTTAAATAGAGAATAAAATTTAATTTTTTTTCAATACAAATTAAAACAACAGGAAATATGAAGGAAGTACATTAAAAAAAAAAACTGAATATAAAGCAAAAGTAAATAGTAATCGTAATAACTTTTAAAAATGAAGAACACCTAGAAAAAAACAGCAATAAAATAAAGCACACAAAAAAATTTGAAGTTAAATGCAGGTTACTTGACGAAAGAATGAGAAGGCGGCGTTGGTCTTATTATTATTATAATGGATTAAATTGTTTAAGGAAATAGAAGAAAAAAAATGTAAAAGCATGCTAAATAAAGAATTAAAATAAATACGGCGTTAAAAAAGATGTCAATTTAATATATACCAAGCAACGTCTTCAATATCCATAAATTTTACTTGTATTTTCATTTTGTTTCATGATTTTAGTGATTGCTTCTTCGTCCGTCCCAACGTCTACCCCTCTACAGAAACGGCAGCAGCTGAAGTTAAGGTGGTGATGGTGGCGCACATGAAACTTGCAAAAATCTCGCTTGGGTTAATCTGTTATATACTTACACGTGTGAGATCGCACACACACACACACACACACACACACACACACACACACACACACACACACAGTATGCATATATGGTGTGGAATATAGACACACGTCGGAATCAGTTTTCAGGCGTGTACGAATTTATGCAAAAAAAAAAAAAAGAAAGTCTACCGATGCGCTCATACGAAGGGACGCACACTTATAAATGCACACATATGGAAAGAGTCATATTTGTAGATGCAATAAAGGCCCTCTAATCTACATATATTTGGACATAAGGACTCGCTTATGCATGAATAATTCTCACACGAATACGCATGCATCAGTGCAAAGAAGCATGCACTTCCACTGAGAATACATATTCAACTATACACGTAATCTCACATATAAACATAGAAGATATAATACTAAACAACATGTTACATATATACACACGAACAAACGTGTCTCCGACATAATTTCTCAACTCTCTTTTTTCTATTTACTTTTCTTTCATCTTCCTTCACTTTCTCATTTTTACGTTTTTTCTTACTTTCTTCTCCTATTTAATTTCTTTCTTTCTTTCATTCTTTTTTTCTTTCTTTCTTTCTTTCTT
Organism: Acanthosepion esculentum; assembly: GCA_964036315.1. NCBI lineage: Eukaryota > Metazoa > Mollusca > Cephalopoda > Sepiida > Sepiidae > Acanthosepion > Acanthosepion esculentum. The sequence goes on from OZ038480.1 coordinate 77,248,654, forward strand.
TCTTTCTTTCTTTCTTTCTTTCTTTCTTTCTACAAGCAATTTTACTTTCTTATTCTATTCTGTTTTCTTTTTTTACTCTCCAACCACTTCTCTAACTTCTTTTGTCTTCTCTTCCCTTCACTATATTTACTCCTTCAGTCTTCTCTTAAAAATCCTCCCCGCCTTTATTCTCCTTCTTCTTCCTCCCTCCTCATTCTTTTTCTTGTTTTTTTTTTCCATCCATTTTTTAATGTACATCCGGGCACTACCGACACAACTGTCACTTTCACATGTCCACAGAAGCGGTTCTCGTCTGCTCCTCTCCATCCCTTCCTTAAAAAAAGAATGTTTATTCTTTTTGTTAAATTGACTTTTTTTCCTGATCCCATGCAACTTGTCTCATTTATTCCTAGCTTACATATTTATATTTCATTCTCTATATTTTATCAAAATTTAGCTTTAATTAACATTTTACATACGCACGCGCGGGCACACATACAGAGACGAGTGTTCATCAGATGTATATCGCACATATATTTAAACCCCTTTCCACTACCCCTCCTGCAATGTCTTGTATTCAACTGCCTCTCGTTCTCATTCACTTCATACTTGTCTCTCTAAGACTACGTGTCCTTTATCTATCATTACATACTCCTTTATTTCTCATATACAACGTCGCAAACAATCCATTTATTTTTTCTTGATAATTTTTTATACGTTTGCACTCTTTTCCTCTTCCTCCCCTCTTATTCCTGCAGCCAAGACATTTCCTCTTCGCTATACGTTCTATCACTCTTTCTCTTTCCGTTATTAACCTTTTCCTTTCTTTCTCATCAGTAATATCTCCCTTTTCTTCACTTATTTGATTACATTTTTCTTTAAAAAAAATGTCCTTTCTTTTTTGTTTCCTTCCTCGCGCTTTCATTCCTTTTCTCTCTGTCTTCTTTGGCTATCTTCCTATTTCTTCTCCGTTAAAAAGGTCACTTATTAAGCGAGGAATCATCTTTTATTCAACATAGCTTAGTGGTGTTTTACTGCCTAATGAAACATCAGGCGTCTCTGCTTCGACAGCTTATTCCGAAGGGCGAGATACCGTCTTGTCCGTATAGATTGATTGTACAAATCTAACGTAGATCTGTGTCATTCGCCATCGATTTTTTCCCATAATTATGCCACGCTGAGGCTAAGTGATATTTATCCATGACCTCTTCTAAATTGCATTTTTCCCCTTGCAGTACCGTCTTTCTGCCAGAAATGCTCAATTACCTCCCCTCATATTCAGATCCATGACTAATGTAAAGAGTCGAAGGGCTGTTTCTTTTTTTTTTTAAAGAATTCCGAGAAGAGTTTCCATTAAAAGCGGAACAAATTTTACTTGCCAAAAATTACAACCGAAATATAACGTTATGTTGTTTTAATAGCAACGAACTCCTAAGCGCGACCGTCAATTGCTTCATATTCATTATATACGTCCGCACTGCTTCGGTTGTCAAGTAATGATATCACTACTAGTCGATACATCCGTTGAATCTATAATTCATTCATTCATTCATTCATTCATTCATTCATTCATTCATTCATATATCGACGAAGAATTGTATTTTCTTCTTTTGCTTTTAAGCACTTCTTCCTTTTCTCTCGCTGAGGACATGCTTCACTAAAGTTTACTCATTTTATGGATATTTATCAATAAAAATTCAGAAATTTTTTTAAAAGAAAATCAATAATTAAAAGAAACAATTTAAGGAAATGTAATGAAAAGGACAAATGATAGTTTGCCTTATGATTTGATACGCGCGCTTTTTCTTCGCTTCTATATATTTTGTTTGTGCTAATCTAAATACGAACTATGATTAAAGTCAATATGAATGATGAATGGACATACACATGCGCGTGCGCAAACACGCACGCACGCACGTCCGCACAAACACTATATATATTCGTGGTTTCATGATTGACAATAAATTTCTATGGAATCATTATTTTTATTTTCGACAAACTGTCATTAAAAAATGTAGATAAGATAAAAAAAATAAATTGATGTTTTAAAATATTTACCGAGAGATTTGAAAGCAGATTAGACGATACACACAAAAAACAAACATTATTTTTGTAGGTAACAATGTGTTGGTTAGTGGGACAGTGAACGAAGGACAACTTAAAGGACTATTATTACTATTGTAAAAGACACAAATGAATCTTTTTTTCTCAGTGAATGTTGTGGTCTGCGAAATCTCGTGCATGTTTAAAGCAAATCAGGGTTGTCCCCCTTATATCGCTTCGGATATCTTTGCGATATAAAGAAATAAAAAAAGAAATGTCTGTGGAAGGATAAGCATAAATAATTATGATAAAATAAGAAAATTATTATTTTTAACAGAATGTGAAATGTTTAATAATAATAATAATAATAATAATAATAATAATAATAATAATAATAATAATAATAATAATTTCTTCGTTAAGCAGAAAGTTATTGATTTTTATAAAATTTCTGCTAAAATTCTAAAATTAATTCTTTACACTATTTTAGTTAATTTTGTAATAATTTCGATTTGAAGCCGTATTTGAACTCAATCAGGTGACACTGAAAATTTTAAAACATCCTTATCTTTTGTTGAATAATAGACAATTTACCTTATATGACTGCAGTGTAATGTGTGTGTCTGTGTGTGCGTTTCTCTGTGTCTTTCTCTGTGTTTCACTATGCGCGCTTATATGTGCGCGCATGTGCGTGTGTTTGTGCGTGTGTGTATTTGTACGTGTGAAGTTATTTCAGGTTTTAAACAATTATCAACTGTCGATTAAAGTTTATTTTGAAAAAAACAAAAAAACAAAAAAGAAACAAAAAACAGCAACAAAATATTAATATTTTATATGCATTAATGAAGTTTTTCCGTCGCCGAGATTTTGATGGCTGGTCGTAAAACATCCGTATAAAGGTTGTTCTGTGTTTTAACTATTTTTAGTCATTAATACCTGCAATTTTATTTTCATTGGTAGCTTACTTGGGAAAGATAAATTCTAGCATCTTAAAAAGAAAAAAATCGGGGCAGAATTCTAGTTTTTAACAACACCAGAAATTATATCGGGTAACGGCTTGCAGGAAATTCACTTCATTCTGTGACGTTTGGGAAGGCATGAGCCCACAACTCCGTGTGCTCTCCCGGATCAGTAGATATGTTGATAACATATTTTGTCATTTGTATGCTCAAATGAACAGGTGAGGAAACATTTAGGAAAATGATCCCCCTTAACTACCTTAGCGACCCAATGTCGAAATATAAAAAATCTGTTAACGTTAGTATCAAACTTGACATGGTTAATAAACTGACCCCTAACCTCAAGTGAAATTCGTACATACGATCCATCACTAAAGATGCCCAAAACATGGTCGGTTCACTTTCCAGTTACGGTAGAGTTCAAAAGTGTCTCAGTCCTTGTAGGTGACAAATTATTTCCTACCCTTCAACCTTTCTCTCACAGGAAAGTGCTCGGCCAAACTGTATTCCTTGGTTCCACCAGTTCTGACCTTCACGGCCATGATCCACCATGCCACTCGCATTGTAGCAAACCACCCACATTCCTTTCGTATTCCATTGGTGAGAGTAAGTTCCACTCAAATAGCTTCTTCACGCGAACCACTTCGCTGTAGAACCGACTCCCAAGAAGATGTTTCCCCAATCACTACAATCTTAACCTGTTCAAGTATAGTGTTAACCATTTTCTCCCGCTCCTATCCACATAAATTGCCTTTTACTGTAACTAGATACCTCGAATGCTCCCCCGAGCCTTGTACGGTGTGAACTGCACTGTAATATATATATATATATATATATATATATATATATATATATATATATATATATATATATATATATATATATATATAGGCAGGCATATCTTCATTCAAACATGTTTATTTGAATAATATAGACATATTTTATACTGATCCTTTCCAGTTGTCTAATCAGTTTCTTGATGTTAAGATGAAATTCATCAAGGAAGCAGCCGTAGCTTGATTTTTTTTTTACCAAAGTACTTTCGATCTTTTCCAAGATCATCTTCAGAGATAAATTACAAAGACAAACTTATTGTAACTGTATTAAAATCTGCATTCCGTTGTGATGCTGATTTTGAAAAAACACGCGCGAATGTGCTAGTTATAGTTATTTTAATTTTTTTAATATTCGTTGTAGTTATGGAATTTTTTGCAAAACAAGCGTTTCAGTATAAGGAAGTTGACCGGAAATTGGGAGAGATGTAATATGGAATAAAATGTTTGTTATATGAACTTTAATATATTGTTGTTATATCTGTAATAAATTTTGTTGTGGTTGATATATATATATATATATATATATATATATATATATATATATATATATATATATATATATATATATATATATATATATATATATGTTTCATTAAAGACGACAGATAAGGTACTGCGATTAACCTTTTTATTTAATTTTTCTTGTGTTCGAACAGGTGATTTCTTTTCTGGACACAGAATGTGTAGAAACTATCCAAATGTTCTGTAATTTCGAGCGCTTTCGGCTATACTTTTAGCCATTATCATACTATTTTTGCTTTTTAATTAGGTATATGGGTTGTGTGTATATTTCTAGAGGTATAGGAATATTTATTTTCCGAACACAGCACATTGTGGCCGTGTTTGGAGTTAATATTATAGAGTGTTGGCTTTTTCTTTTTTATTATTAAGGCTTCCATTACTTTTAACCTTTTTTTTTTTACATGTAGATGAGGTTATAATATTTGTATTTTCTACTAGTAGATTTCGGGTGGAGTCTGGTAAGTTTGTGTGCGTGTTTAAATGGGTTCTAATGGAGCTGTGGTCGGATAGGTGCAATGTAAAGCTTCTGGATATGCATGTAGATAGCATAGTCTATCCGAATTTAAGTAGTGAATCGCATACAGAAATTCGCGCCGGTACATTATTCGCTTAACCTACGTGGAAGCAGTATATAACGAAGAAAGTATGAATAATTTTCAAAGCTTGATCGGGTATATTTTGAACATGTTAGATATTTCCTCGATGTATAATGTATATTCTTAAGCTAAATTTCTTTATAAACAACGTTTTCAGCAAAACATTTATTTTATAAAGTTCTTTTTGTCATTCTAAGTCCACTTAATTTTTTACTCTAGGTATAGCTTCATAGAGCTGACCACGATAGAAACATTTGAATATATTGCTAATATTTATATTAATAATATTAATACAATTACTTCAGTAAACTTACTATTTTTCCATTTGTTTAAATAATTCGGTAGAGTTTTAAGATAATTTAATTAAACAGATTGTTTTGATTTATTTACATAATTTCGTAAAAAGCATTTTCGGTTCCGCTTGTCTAATTTGAAGTAATGTGAAATGGCAGATGATAACAATGGTAACTACAAACGCTACAGAAACATGTCCTGCTGCAAATGTTTATAAATAGATCTTATAGAGATAAAAGAACTTATTTTCTCAGTCTGTGGGACAGATATTTGACTAGTGAAATAAAAAGTGTTATAAGTCAGAATGTTGCTTATTTTCATCTATCATTATATTAGAATCAATAAACAGTAATTTCGACGAATTGAAAAAAAAACATGGCGATAGAACAAAGACAGCTATCACAAAACAGTCAAAAATGATGTTTTGTATGAAGTTATTTTGAACTACATCTTTGTTAATGCTTTTGCGCTATCTGTAAAGATAGCTTCTGTGACCTTGTTCCATTGTCTGGTATTCAGAGCTGATCTCATTTTCCGATAAGTAGGATACATAGTGGTCCTGAGAAAAAGAGAGACATTGAAATCTGTACCTGGCACGTTGCAATTTTATTTTATTGAAAAGATATTTCGTAATTTTTAATATTTCTAAAAGTCCACTAAAATTAATTTTTATGCTACCTGGCTTTGGGAATAGGTGCCTGTTTTGTCGCCATTAAAAATCCTGAATAAATCTGTCAACAATCTGTAAAAATTGAACATATAGTGATTAGCATTGCCTAAAGGAATTGCTGATATTTTCTGCTAATATTTGTTAGATTTATGCAAAAATAGAATTTGATTAAAAAGAAACAGGTGATTAGGCTTTGATTAAACTAGTATAACCAAAACAGACGAAGTCAATGAGACATTATTATTAACTTTAACATCAAGATCTTAGAATTACTCATCAAAACATCAAATGTAAAAAACAAAAAAACAAAAACTTAATGCTAATGTGTGAGAATATTGATATAATTTTTCAATAGCAGTAGATAGATTCGCCTATTGTCCGATTTAAACCGTAGAGGTTTATCCCTTGTTTCCTGTTTAGGATTGGGTTTCCGGTTCCTTATAAAGTTTTCTCATTCGTTTTTCACTCCCAGTAGCTCCTTTGCGTCTTAGTGGCATTATCATCTTGCTTGGGTGAATTAAATAAAAATATATGTTTGCTCTTATATACACATATGTATTAAAGATCTCTATGTTAACATCTATATATTAACATCTATGTGTCAAACTAGACGAAAGTAGCTGCGAAAATGTTATTTCCTTCCATTAATTCACGTATATAAAAAGTAAAAAAAAAAAAAAAAATAGTTATATAACACGTTTCGTCGTTTAAAAGGACTTCTTCAGATTAAAATAATGCTCTTATTAATAAAATTATATTTCTAAAGAATTAATGTATTTTTCTAATTTATTAATCCGATATATTTTTTATTACTTTAAACGTTATTTTTAGTGGATAACCGGAGCGTCTGCCCAAATATGGGAATCCACTAAAAAGAACGTTAAAAATAATAAAAAAAGAATATATATATATATATATATATATATATATATATATATATATATATATATATATATATATATATATATATATATATATATATATATATATGTAGGAGGTGGTGGAAAAATATAAAAGAAAATGTCGCTTATAATTGTGCACCGAGAGAAAACGTTCGCGATGTAGAGACACTAAATTTCAAATTTTAGAATTTTCTCGAAAAAAAAAGTAATATATAAAATGCTCTCTCATAAATCGTAATGTATATCCCTACATATATGTGCTGTGTAACAATTCTTTACGTCACTAGAACTGTACACTGCACAGAAATTGAAAATTCGTCTATCACTATGCAGTAGTCAGTTCTGATTATTTTTCTATTTGGTGGAAATAAAATTTTATGTTATCTTATAAAAATCCCATAATTATTCAATGGGGAATAAAATATTATTAGTTTAGTTTAATATTCAAGAAGTGTTGAACCTTAGCAAGCAAAATGCAAAGTAACGTACAGTTTTTGATAAGTACAACTGTAAAATTATTTCGAAAATACCGTTATTTTTTACGATACAAATAAACTGGAAATCTCTTTGTTTTGTTAGGATTTGATACTTTATTTACATAACACACATGACATCTACTGCTGTGATAATTATATAAAGCTGCAAAAGTAGATAGATGCACATATTAGATATTGTCGGAACCTGTCGGAACTCTCAATCTTCAATGAAAACGTAAGTGCCAAAATTCATATGGCAAAAACTGGCTTAATTTTTGGCCCCGACTTCACGTATCCACTCCCAAGGCAAACAACACACACAGAAAAATCAGAAACATTAATTAGCCATAAAAATATTTTCTGTCCAAACAGTAAAGACCTGCGCAACTTCAACTAACATATCATTTTTAGCTACTCCTGCACTATAAAAACTACCACCGATTCGAATACGAGCCAGAGGACTCATCCAAGCCATCATGGTCGTTTGTTTGCCTCTCTCTTAAAATAAGTACTCGCCGGAGATACCTATCCAATGAAGGCTGATGCCGACGACAGAAGACAGCTACAGAGGCACCAGAAATCCATTGTTAACATCAGCAAAGTTCGCTGCACGAAGACCACTACTCTTACTATGCGATAAAAACCATATATCTGCATATAATTGCATATTTTCTTCACGTAATCTATCTCAACTATGATGCAATAGCGACTCTTTCGTATGCGGTAGAATCCTGAAATACCGCTAGAAATCAATAAAAAGAGTAAACAAATTCTCCATTCCACTTTTAACAATGTCCCCATTTCTATTTCCATGTGTTACCAGTTATTCCTTTTTTGTTAGTGTGAATTAAGGAACCCTACACAAACTTTCATACTGACCGTCATCGCAACAAATGATGGCCCCGACATCAATAACACAGCGAGTAGGCAACATTGTCAGTAGTGGATTTTGTTTAGCGGTATATCAATCTCTATGGGTTATTTAATGCCGGAATCTAAATATTTTAACCATCATTTTATACTTTTAGGGTAAAGAGATGTTTAGATATATCGATCGTAGATGATAAAATGCATTGTTGCTATTGTTTTAAATGTGTTTTTATACTTTAACGTTCCACTGACTGTCATTTTGCTATAAAATGTTTTCTTGGTCATTTTATTATAAAAAATGACCTTTTGACCATTTGGGGGTTCACTGTTTGCCCATAGGTCGAACCCTAACAAGTGCTACCACTCCGGGTCAGGGTGGACCTGGGAACAACAGCAGTGTTTCTATGCACCTCAAAGCCGCCAATCTCCCGATCAGAGGGCTTGCTGCAGGATGTAGTTTATCGTCATACTCAGATCGAGCAACAATATGGGCACTCATATAGAATGTATCCAAACTTTTTCTTTAAAATTTCAAACGCGAATCTCGTTCACACACACACACACACACACACACACACACACACATACATAAGCACGCGCATGCGCATTATTAATTTCCAGTTCGCAAATGAAAAAAAATATCAAAGTCTCATAATATAGATGGTGATAATTTTACGAACGAAAGCAACTCGATCTCAATCTGTTTTTATATTTCTTTCGATTCACCGCTTTATGCGTGAGTCTGTGTCAAAAACGTTCCATATTTCCTGGCTCTGCAAAGTTTTCACGTAATCATTCCCATGGAATTCAAATATTCACTTGTCAAAGAAGGACAGGTGCAAGAGTCTCTTTCTCATCTGACCTAAATTCATTATTAGCATCCCATTCCTTCACCGAACGAATGATTCTAATCTTATCTAAACCTGAAAATAATTACCAACTTTTTCCAAGGTTCTGCTTTGTGTAAACAAAACTTGTTACCGCTGTATATAATAATATGTAATAATATATAATAATGTATATAATAAAGCAGTATCAAATCTCATTTTGTCACACTATATAAACAAAATCTGAGCCTTAATGAAGAATTTTGCCAGAAATGGCGATTAATGGGATGGAGGGAAACTGAGAATGTGTTAGTGCGGAAAAAATAAAACTAACAAACAAAAAAACCCGCAGCTTTGTGCTGTCATGGGCGATGAATTAGTAGTTTGAATTAAAGGCCACAAAATTTAGGATTCAACCGCTTTTTTTTTTTCATAACTCAAAAACATATTAACTATGATGGGAACTTTATTTCTAAAGCACAGAAACGAGTCTCACAACGTCGTTTGTTGCATTTTTCAGAATTGTTACTTCATTCAAACATCCATTGATTGGTTCCTTGTCAAACTGTTCTTAATGTTAAGAACTCCAGTTTGGAAATCTCGTCCTGAACTTTTTATATGGTAAGAAACTTGAAAACAGTAGTTAAAAGGACACAAAAACCGACTGTTATAATAATCATTTGATCAGTAGACTGAAAAATAGTCTTGTCAAATTGGGGTACATTTGACAAGCCCAGCTGTACTAAATTTTGGATTTATTTTCTTCTCAACCACATTTTATTTTAAAATACTTCCCAAATTCGTAAATAGTTAAATTCAAAATTGCCTAGGGCTGGGCTTTCAAAAGTAGTCCAATCTGACAATCTGGAACTATTGACTCATCTATTCTCCTTGTAGTACTATTGACCTTAACTAAAAAAAAAAAGCAAGATTGAGAAGTTTTAGAAAAAGAATGTCATAACTTATAGGTGGATATTGTGTGTTGTACAGTTTTGTTCCGGTAAAAAGAAACATTTTTCATTTGTTTTAACAGATTGAGGTTCAAGTCTTTGACCGGTCGCAGATCTTTCACACTCTGAACTGGAATCGGTTCATTTGATAAAAAACTACAAACTCTGTGGCGCCCAAGGATAGTGATATACTCTTAACCAGAGAATAAGAGGGCTGGTCGGAATAAAAAGTTAGATTGGAAAATGCATTCAAAATAAATTTATTTTCGGACCAAAAAGGAATGAGAGGAAGCTGGAATAAAGAGACAGGTTGGAATAAAGAGACTTGTTTTAATAGAGAAACAGGTTGGAAAAAAGTGAACAATAAAATAAATTTGTGAGGGGAAGGAATAATAGTTGATTGATCGGAAAAATGTAAATAGCAAGGCGGGTCTGTTCTTTCCGGATTTGACGCGAGAATATATTGAAAAATTATGAAACGTATTTGGCTGATGGTGTTTGATCACTATAACTAATCTCGAAGAAAGTAATCTTTATTTTCAACAAGAAAATAATAGCAACTTTTGTTTATTGTGATGTGACGTAATCGTCCCAGAAAGACTGTTAATCAACAAAGAAAGATCTTCCGCATCTGATTGCTTTACGTTTGTTTCTCATTAATTCTGCTTTCACAAAAGCATGGTCGTAGATGAAAGACTATTAATTCAAGACTGTTTAGCATCTCCGTGAATAAACATTTGTGCTGGCTACGAATAGAGATCAATAACAAATTCCCATTCGATACAGTTCTTTTTGCAAAGATCAAATATATAATATGGAATTAGGATAGAAATAAAAAAAATTGACCCCACCAAAAAAAAAAAAAAAAAAGAAACTCAATTTCACAAACAGATTTCTTAAGTAGACTAATAAGTCCTCATTATAATAATGAAAAAGCATTTAAATCAAAAAACTATTATCAACATAATCTCCTCCCTCGTCAGTGAATAGTAAAGCTTTTGAAAGAAAACCCAACTTTTTAGCCGGAATTTTAACGGATCATGTTCATTTGAAAACCATTTTCTTAATAACGGCTTTAGTGTCGTTAAAAAGACAATATGTTACTTTTATCTGTTCTTTCATTTCCACCTTTAATCGATAGATCAATAAAAATTTTCACTTAATACTTTTTTAGCTTTTTAAGGTGTGGTTTGGAGAAATAGATTATATAAGAAATTGTGTCATCTTGTAATGCAACACCTTGTAAATTGGGTAACTGTGTTTTAATTATGCTCCACTGAACATGCTGTGAAAAAAAAACAGGTGCTAAATCAACCGACAAGTGAATGCGAGTTCAATCCTAATTAAAGTAAGCTGACTAGTTGTATCAGCTGTTGCAACAATGCTGTTTAAATTATTTAAAAAAAAATATTCAACAGAATATTTATGATTGGAAGGATGAATGTGTCTGTTTGTTGGGCCATATATTTTTCAAAAGGTTATATTTAGGTAACTCTAAAGCGATACCTAAGGTTTAAAATGAATTTTAGAAAATGAAAAATCATCCTTGAAGCCTTTATTTTAGTTTTAATTTTAAGCTAATAGATTAAATTTAATATTTCCAATAAGCAAAATATTTTTCTGCATTTCAAACTGAATTTATATTGATTGGAATGAAGTATTTTTGATTATCAGTAAAAATGCTAAAATCATCCATAATGGCAAACTGTCAACGTAATTCTCTCTATTAAAAATATCTTTAAAAAAATAAAATATACTTTTCTGCAACTTTATTTGAGGAAGGTTAGTTGATTGAAAGTTTAATTAATTTGATTTTAAACCAATATTATTTACTTTTAGTTGAAAATATCGCAGAGAAGCATTTTTAACACAGAGGTGGGTGTTTTTTTTTAGATGTTGACTGCACTTTTGAAAGATTTGTTTTTTGGAATTTTCCTAAGAGGGACATAACTGCAACAATTACTTGACGAATATGACGTAAACGCCTTATTTATATATATTTTTTTTAACTACCGATTAATCTTAAGAAATATGAATATATTCTAAGCTATCTAATATTTTATTGAATTTTAGGTACTTTGGCTTACGAAGACGCTTATTGAGGAAATGTTTAAAATTACCAATGAATTTTAAATTTTCTGTAGTTCCGGCAGATATAATGTCGCATTTTGACATCCATATTTACAAAATTGAGACATCTATACACACATAAAAATAAATTAAAAATGATTTTAAAGTATTTGGGATAGTTGAATTGTAGTGAACATTTCCATTGATGATTAGTAAATGCAATTTTAATTTAAAAACAATATCACTTAATAGCTACAAATTAATATATAATTTTAAAAGATTTAAAAGTGTATCAATTAATCTAATTAAAAAAATAGTTCATGTGAAAATTCATTATTCACCGTGTATATTTTCTTAAGACAATATATATAATATATTATATGCATATATAATATATTTTATAATAATAATTTTCTAATTAAATAATGTCTTATTCATAAAATTAAATAAGTGGGGATTAACAAATCTAAAAAAATAAATTTTTGCAAACATTTTCTAAAGCAGAAACATTTAAAAAATAATTTAATTCATTTATGAATAAATCCTGAAAAAATTAAAATCAGACAATTATCTGAGTTTTCCAAGTTAATGTGTTTTGAACTGTAAAAAGACGCTCAAATTTCCTATACTAATTTATGGTCATCCGCTGACGCAAGAAAAGCAAAATATTTAACCAAAATTCCAAAGGATAAAAAAAAAAGTATAAAAAATATAATTTAATTTTAAAAAATATCCTTTGGTCTTTCTTTTTAATTATGACATTAAGATTTTGATGATAAAGCTTTGTTTTTATTAGTGTTAGAGAATATGAGAAAAATACTATTGCGGAGAGAGAACAATAAAAGAACAAGAATTAAGAAGACAGACGATAACAAGTGACATTGCATTTAAATATTTGAAGATCAAAGTTCACTGGGAAGCAAGAGGCCGGAAGAGAGTTCCACAGGTAAGAAGTGTGATAGAAGAAACTGTTAGCATAGAACTTACGCTTATATCTAACGATTTCAACTGTAAAATGATGAGACCTTACCGCCAATTTAGGACTGCGATTAAGTCCACAATGTCTAGGTACATCAGAACAGTTAACATGATTGTATTTATAGAAAAGGCACAGGGAAGCTACGTTACGGCGGTGGGAAAGTGACTGAAGACGAGATGCCAGGTAGGGACCAATAACATTGCAGATTCTTCTTTGGATTTTATCAAGAATCTTTAAATATATAGCAGGAACGTCAGACCAGATGAGGCAGCAATATTCAAAGCAAGAACGAATGATATAAGGTTCTTTGCTTATAGCTAAGGGACACCAGAAGTTCTTAGGCTTTATTTGACAGTTTGAGTATAAAATAATCTCACTTATCTCAACATCTCAACTGATATTTTCTAATCGTAGCTTAGATGTGATACAAGGCCGAGAGTATGGGACACTCAGTGAGGATCGAACTCACTACTCAGTCGTAATCCTTCTAGCGAGGTAAGCTAGCTAACCATTACACTACGTTGAGCTGCCCCACTTGTCTCAACTGACGAAATTCTAGCAGAATCGTTAGCGGTTCACCTTTACTATCGCATTTGTTGAAAGAAACTCTAATGACGAAGCTCAATAATGCAAACGAAACGAATTGAGCCCTGTATCAAAATTTCAATCAAGTCTTTATAACACATATTTGATGGACCGCCGTATCATTTGTGAGTGACTGCGAAAATACTGATTCATTCAAAAGGCAATTCAAACAAACTTCTTATGTAAAACTGATAATATTGACATTCAGCTTAGATATACTCATAAAGGTAAAAGAGTTGTTATATATGCCATATAATCGCTTTGTAACATTGGAATGAAGCCTGCAAAGTGTTGTTTTTGCGAAACCCATTAATTGTAATTTATAGCAAGAAGTCGTTCAAAAGAAAACCAAGAAAGCTGTATTTGCATTTTGGGACAAAGTCAGTATTCATTTCAAACTCAATAGATGTTAACTCTAGCAGCAGAATATTTTTACAAAAGCAAGATTTCGTTAGAACAACATTTGTATAAAGATAGACATCCGTAAGCATATCTCTAATTCTCTCCCAATGAAGTCTATAGATAAGAAACGTATGATAATATAATTTAATCGGATTATCGAATTGAACAGTGTGGAAAATATTGCAGAGGTGAGTGGCACAAGATGCTGCTCGAAATATAATTTAATGGAATAATTAGAGAATTCATGCTACGTTCCATATGAACATTTTACCATTAATTTATTTGTAGAATTATGAAACATTTCCTTCTGTAAATGTTAAACGGGATAATTTCTTTAAAATTCTTATTGAAGTGCATCCACCGGAAAATGACCAAAATGGCTGAAGTTGTATTTTATGATAAGAAGACGGCAATTCAACTGAATAAATCCTTGGACCTAAAAATTATTTTTGGAGAGTAAAATATTAGGGAATAACACACAATAATGGAGTCTGAAAGAGAAACAAAAGTAAAAAGACAACGCGTAAATATTTATTTGGCTCATCACCATTTGATTAAGAGCACATATACTACTTGTCTTTGAAAACTTGCTCGTATAACTTCATAGCTGTTAAAGTTGTTACTGATCTTGCTACAGAAAATGCAAAGAGAATTATGGCATTTTTTAGCGTTTACTGAATAATATACTCATTCTTAATGTCTTACAAGATTATTAGCACACTAAATACTGACACTGAGTGGAGGCTATAGCGTTGTCGGATTTTATGTGTTCAAATTTATAACTGAGCCTGAAGATCCTTATGCTGGTTAAAACTTAATTCAAGTATAGAACACTTAATTTTAATGGTAATTTAAGCATTCAACCTTTTTTAAGGTGACTCCACATTCAAGTATAGTACAATTTTAATGGTAATTTAAGCATTCAACCTTTTTTAAGGTGACTCCACATTCAAGTATAGTACAATTTTAATGGTAATTTAAGCATTCAACCTTTTTTAAGGTGACTCCACATTCAAGTATAGTACAATTTTAATGGTAATTTAAGCATTCAACCTTTTTTAAGGTGACTCCACATTCAAGTATAGTACAATTTTAATGGTAATTTAAGCATTCAACCTTTTTTAAGGTGACTCCACATTCAAGTATAGTACAATTTTAATGGTAATTTAAGCATTCAACCTTTTTTTAAGGTTGCTGCACATTCAAGTATAGTACAATTTAAATGGTAATTTAAGCATTCAAGCTTTTTTAAGGTGACTCCACATTCAAGTATAGTACAATTTTAATGGTAATTTAAGCATTCAACATTTTTTAAAGTGACTCCACATTCAAGTATAGTACAATTTTAATGGTAATTTAAGCATTCACCCTTTTTTAAGGTGACTCCACATTCAAGTATAGTACAGTTTTAATGGTAATTTAAGCATTCAACCTTTTTTAAGGTGACTCCACATTCAAGTATAGTACAATTTTAATGGTAATTTAAGCATTCAACCTTTTTTAAGGTGACTCCACATTCAAGTATAGTACAATTTTAATGGCAATTTAAGCATTCAACCTTTTTTAAGGTGACTCCACATTCAAGTATAGTACAATTTTAATGGTAATTTAAGCATTCAACCTTTTTTAAGGTGACTCCACATTCAAGTATAGTACAATTTTAATGGTAATTTAAGCATTCAACCTTTTTTAAGGTGACTCCACATTCAAGTATAGTACAATTTTAATGGTAATTTAAGCATTCAACCTTTTTTAATGTGACTCCACATTCAAGTATATTTTATAACTTATTTCTTTGAAATATTATTCTTTCAATATAATATTTAAAAGTAATTCATTCTTCTATATGTATTAAATTGCCAAATAGTTCGATGGAAAAGCATTTAGTGCTCATTTTATGCTAATGGAGAATTAATATTAATTGTAGGGGACAAAAGTTACAGATCGATATTTTATGTCAAAATTACTGCAATATTAATCGCCGGTCATTTAGTGATGCTTAGCAACACTCAGCTTTAATCAGGGCCTTCGTTAAAAGAAAAAGATACAATTTTAATTAACTAGTTAACGGTTTTATTTCACTGTCAAGCATGGGCTAATACAGTGCGTGGTTTAGGATGAAACATAATAATGAGAATGAAGTTTTTTTTTTGTAGATTTATCAAGTTATCTTCCGAACTGTTTTTGTAGATCAGGCATGGGTAACCTTTTTCGAGAAGCGGGTCGCATGAGGCATAGGTCCTCATCAGGCGGACCGCACTACTAAAAAATGTAATTTTTCATTGAAGGTACCATTTGCCCTACAGAAGACGGTATGCGTAAGCATCTGCCTTAGAAATAGGGAAAAGTTGATTTTTCTCTCTTCGGTAAAAATATCTTTTCTATCAATAATTGAAGTATTGTTATAATATTATCACTGATATCAATGTGATTAATACACCATATGTCTTGATACATTGTGAAATACAATAATACTTGAAAAATCAAGGTATCCAATATGAATATGATCTGTGTATGGAAGAAAAATTGAATATAAATCGTGTATGTAATAGTTATTCCACTTTGATACCAGCTTCCCAAAACCTATTTTACTGAGAGAGAGAGAGAGAGAGAGAGTGAAACAAAGTAAACAAAATTTTAATAAATGTTATTTTCTTCGTGAAATTATGTGGGCTGCAGTTTCCCCATGACTCTTGTAGATGTTGTAAAATATATAAATAAGCAAGAAGTAGAAATAATTATAGTCAAGAAACAATTTGAGAGAAGATCTAAAAGAGGGAAAGATATGAATGGTTTACAGCTATGGGGTAAGTTTCAATCCTCGTCCATGCGATAATTAAAAAAAAAAAAAAGATTAAACATTTGTTTTCAATTTTTTAATATGATCAAGACAAAGGTAATTTTCCCAAAATACCTGCCATGTTTCATGCTAAATCTTTGTTGATGCCAAGGAAATTAGTCGAAGACTTTGTTAGTTTAGTCAGCAACTGATCATTTTTAAAACCGAATCCTGTTTGATAACGATCTCATAGCAAGAAAGGAATATTGTCTTTTACCTGACCGCTAATGTTCGATGAGAAAAACTCATCATTAAATATCTGAAAATTGGAAAAATGTCGGTTTCCTTGTTCTCAAGAGGAAACAGAAAGCTGCAGCGACATTTTTTTATTTCTTGTTTATTTAAATTCTTCGCAGATTCCTCATATAACTTATGAACAAATCCAAAAATAAAAATACAATGTAATATTAGTGATTGTTAGGAGATTGTAATTGCCATGTAAATTCTGTTGGAGAGTGGATAATTAAGAGTTAAAAAATGAGCTTTGACTATTATCAAAAACTAAAATATTCAAAAATTCATAATTCGGAAGCTACTTTACTGCCTAATTTACTAAAAGGAATAAATAAAACTTACAAATTAAAAGAAAAAAAATAAATTAAACGGAGGTGAATAAAAATAATTAATAAGAGGATGTGTGTGTTTGATAAACAGAAACTTTCTTTGTTTGGAAATTCTTTCCACGTGACTTCTGACATTCAAGGGCGTCCATGTTTTCTTTATTTGAATTTATTTCAGAAAGAAAAAGAAAAAAATATTAAAAATATCAGTATAAACATTTAGTGCTCAAGAAACGTAAAATTAGCCGAATCGCATTTATATTTGCTATAAATTAAGTATAAGTATAGATTATAGTATAAGATTAAAAATATGTTCAAAGGCATAAACCTAAAAATAACTAAGCGACTTTAGTACGAACAGTTGGCTAAACGATCAATCCTCTGAATTCTGTAGAGCAGGGCTTCCTAACATGTTTTAATACCCTAAACCCATGGGAAATATTTGATCGATTTTCGAACACCCTAAAATGTAATATGTTTGAAGAGGAAAAAAAATATAAGTTATCATTTCTGAATCGCATTTTTTACAGCGGGTGAAAAAAAGACGAACTTAACAGATGAGCTTTTAACTCAGCACAAATTCAACTATAGATTTAACAATTATATTTCAATGAAAAATATAATTGTAAACCGTAGAATTAATAAAAAAAATTTGGGGGCATAACATTCAATAATTTCTTTGCGCTTGATTATTGTTCATGCTTTTATCAAAACGTGGAACGTTCTTGTTGACTACGATCCACAAGTTCGCCTGTAAGATTCAGTCGATTCCTTGATGTTGTTTGATTGGCTAAAGAAAACTGAATACAGCCATTAAATGAATAAATTAGCATTTTTATTAATAAATTCAATTGGTATTATAGGTGCTGACGAAATATCCCTAACATTTACAAGACACAATGACAACTGATTGCATGATGATTTGTTACTCAAGAGTACAAGCCCCTCTGTTGCAATTGCGGAAAATTTCCTGGTGGGCCTCAAAGTGATGATCCAAAAAGTAAAATGTTCTAATATTTGTATTATGCACGCATGAATATAAATACATAAAACAATATTGAATAGATGTAAGATTTTATTTGCCTAAAACCCTTACTTTTTATTTCATAGCTTTGACTACGCTTTAGGATCGAGTGGGTCCTTTTGACTGGGCACTTTTACAAGCTTTCCCGGTAGAAATTTTCGACCCAGTCGGCCATTGACCCAGCCGGCAATTGAGTTGGGAGCCCTAAGTGACAAATTTGTGAGTGTTGTACAGAGTGCGATGGATAAACTGTCGTCTAAATTATGCAAAAATGAAAATAACACTGAGATCTCATTTTAACGGATATATTTGCCAAAATTACACAAAAATCTTGAAATACTAAAGGGTACATTTATTCAATAAAATAGCCATTGGCTCCAACTACTGCCCCCAGACGACTTCTGAATCTCCTGCAACTTTTCTGGAAGGTCTCCTTGTTTAAGTTAGTGAATGCTGGTATAATCCTTGCCTCGAGTTCATCTTTGGTGTTACAAGGCGTTTTGTTGGGTCTCTCGCTCAACAGCGCCCCACACATAATGATCAAGGGGTTTCAGTCTGGGGAGTTAAGTGGCCAGATGTAAAGTGTGATGTGGTCGCAGAAATTATTTGACAACCATAACTAGGTTCTCCTACTTGTGTGACATGCTGCAGAGTTCTGTTGCCAGATATAGGGTCTTCCAACAGCCACCCACTTGACACAGGGCAGCACAACCTCCCCAAGGCACTTGATGTAGACCAACAAGATCGGGAGTTCTTTTCTTATCAGAACGGTCAGAGTGAGTTTTCCGAGCAGCAGTACTTTCGTAATCACCATTGGACTCGTCCAAATCTTTCCGAATCCTCTTGACACCCAGACACTCCGAAATATTCGTATTGGAGCTTCCGGCACCAATGCCAAGCAGTATAGCATGTCGTTTCCAAATTTCTGGCGGAGTGCATTGCGACATGGTACTTTTTTTTTCACAGATGGTACCCAACTGGCCCTACTATTTTGTGCAGTCGACAAAATAACAAACAAACAACGCACATGCGCGAAATTAAAAATATAAAATGGCGACAATTTACTCGTAGCACCCTGTATGTTTGAATGGTGAGTAGTGAAATGTTTAGTTCCAAGCAAACAGCGTCACTATCAAAACAGGGAATTCAAAACCATTTGATTCTAAGATAATTCCCATTTTATTATGCAAATCAAGGTTTTCACAATAACATTTCTAGTAATAATGCGTCGACATTGGTAATATTTTTCTGATATATTTACTTATGCGATACATAAACCATGTGAATTGTAAAGAAATAGATATAATAATAATAATAATAATAATAATAATAATAATAAACACAATACACACTGACAGAACAATCAAAGCCAACCGCCCAGACATTGTTATTAAAGACCACAAAAAAAATAAGTGCCTCCTTATTGATATGGCAGTCCCTGCAGACTGCAATGTATCTTTGAAGATATTCGAAAAGCTGTCAAAATACAAGGACCTTGAAATAGAAATCTCAAAAATGTGGCACATGGGAACATCAACAATCCCTGTTGTAGTTGGAGCCTTAGGATTGGTTGGAAAATATTCCAGTAGACTAATTGAAGGGATTCCTGGAAGTCCATGCCTCAAAGAGATACAAAAAATTATTCTGACAAGTACAGCCCACACTTTACGAAGGGCTTTATCTATGTAATATTTTTTTTTCAGTTGAAAGTGTCATGATACCATTTCTAACCTTAGGTCCCTGGGCGGGACCCGGAAAGAAATGTGTAAACGCCAGATATCAAAGAAAATAAAAACAATAATAATAATAATAATATAGATATAATAATTGTAAAGAAATAGATATAATAATATTGGGATCTTTTCTATTAAGTCACACCAAATTATAAAGAAATTATATTTACTAAAATTCACGACAAATTTTCCCAGAGTTAGGTCCTTCCATTGCACTCCGTTTGGGTTGACATTTGCGATCGCCCCCAATTTGGGATACTCGGGTGCGCTATTTGTAAGTGTCAAACATGCCAAAAACAGATTTTATTTTTAATTTGGAAAAATTCCTTGTACCTCGAATATCATCCGCTCTGTGAATAATTACTTGGCTTTTGGTAATTTTTAATTCTGAAGGTTGGAGTTGTTGCGAGGAAAGCTAAATACATTTTGATTTATAATTTATAATTTCAAAAGAGTGCCAAAAATTTAATAAAAAAATAAACTTTGATTTAATATTCATAATTTCTTGGGGCGAATTAATATTTGCGATAAGTAACTTTACATTATTTGCGGTGAATAGATCTTGATATTGATATATATTGCGTATTGCATATATATAAAAATTACCTTGGATCGTATGAAAGTTATAAGAGAAAGTCAATACTGTTAAGTTATCAAGTAATCGAAACACAATGTTGGAAAATATGAAGAACTTCAGAGATCATAGAATCATAAAAAAAAAACAATAATTAAAAACATTATGAAGAAAGGAGCAATACAAAATTTCACTTAAGAAGATCACAAAAAGAGAGTTGAGAAAAATTAAAAAGGTTATAAGCAAGACAAATGAACTGACCAGTAAGAGAATATCTGAAGAAGCTAGATACCGAAAGACACGAAACAATCAAACTTGATTTAATTTGGTATTCAGAGTATAAAGAGAAGAGATTGTATTTACCCATGTCTCCCTACTGAGACGGGATCTGACACAAGATCGGGTGTTATATCGTGGATTATACGATATAAACAACAAAGTAATCCCGAGTGGAAAGATTACAATAACACAAGAAATCAGGTAACAAATAACAATGGTTTATTGTACGTAAAGTACAAATGAGCAAGAGTTCGTAATACTAAGGAAAACAGGAGATAAGTTACGGAGGTTCGTAAGGGTCACCTTCGCTCTTTCTGTCTGTCTCACTTTCCAAGATTTATTCGTAAAAATTTACAAATTGTGGCACAAGGCCGAAAAAAAGGGGGGGTGAGGCTGGTCTTAACTAACTATCCTATACCTAGCTAATCAGATTCGCGACCCATTCATACATTACAATTGACACATTCACCACAAGAATTCGCCCGTCACCATTCAATCCTCCATACACCATAATACCACATCCTCACCAGGGGGGACCTACAAAAACGCGCCCCATACCATAAAAATTTGATGATAATAAGGTACATAAAAATCTAATCATGAAAAGGTGAAAGGGGAGGGAGATGAACCCCATAACAAACTAAAAATTCAACAAATTGTTTAAACTAAACATAATTGATGTTAGTAGGGCCCGTCCAACCCTCAAAATAGAGAGGCCGCTGTATTCTGCCCAGAGGACAAAATCAAGAAGCACTCTCGCTAAGGGAGTGGGAAAGAGATAAAATAACTTGGACATGGGGAAGTAAAAGGCTGATCCAGTTGAGATGAAAAGGAGGCCAAAACAAACTAGGGAGGTTGGGAATCTCGACTTGGATCATAACTAAAATGATGGCCGGGAAACAGGCCGGGAACAACACTTACTCATATTAACTAGGTACACTTAAGCTTGTCTAACCTAACCGAGGGGAGGGTTCCACAGGAAACCACCCCGATGTGACTTTGGTTGACTTAAAAAAGGAAATCAAGGCTAACCCCGTTCAAACGAACCAAGCTCGCCTCTTTTACCCACCTTTCGCTGAAGACTGTCGAATGCAATCGTTTTCTATCAGTTCTAATCTTCATCTTGAGCTGATGCTCAAAGAATCGGATTAGATCCTGATGCGAAAGACTATTGCCTCGCAAGGCTTCCTCCTTCCGCGTCGTCCATATCACCATTCGAGCCGTGGCTAACAGCGTTAGAAACACCATTCGTTTCACCCCGGAATACGGGGGCGACACATTGTCACACGCGTATGCGCGATCAATGGACACGAGTTCTTCGGGAGCGAGACGAGCCGTCAGCTCGCCGACATGGTCCCATCAGGGGCGGACCCGGGGGCAATGGTAGAAGGCGTGCGAAGCCGTTTCTTCTAATCCAAGGCCACACCGTTCACAGTCTGGCAAGTCCGCCAAGCCCCATATGAAAGCCTTGTCGTTGACCGGCAGCCGATTCCGAGCCAATCGCCAGATAAACGAAAACTCAGGGTTACTGAGATAATCCGCCGCTGGCGCCCAAGACCAGTAGGAGCGATACTCCTCCTCCGAACAGTCGAGCGTATCACGTAGAGGATCCTTCTACTAATCCCCGATAGAAGACCTTCCTAGGCCGTGAAAGGTCACTGGACCGCGGAATAGCCCTCAAGGCTGACCGACACTCGCTGAGGAAAAGCGATTCATCTCGAGACTTACAATGGCGCTCAGCCTTCGAGATGGGGGGATTGATGGTAAGGCTAGGGAAGGCGTCCCTAACAATCCCCTCCAGAATCGGATCTCCTCTAGTCAATGCGCGGCGTAGGAAAGCCAAGCGAGAGGCACGGATGTGACTCTCCAAGTGTGGCATTCCCAGCCCCCCATGACACGGACGTTTGGTGCAGACTCGTCTGTCGACCCTGTTGGCGCGTCCCCTCCACAAAATGGAGGATAGCGCCTGCTCGAGCGCCGTCATCTGGGCCTCACAGAGAGGAAGTACTGACAATCGATAAAGAATCAGGGGGAAAATGTATGCAACACACACCTCCGCCCTGCCCTTTACGGACAACCTCCGTCGATTCCAAGTCTTACCGGCAGAAACGACCTTTGCTAGTACTTCAGACCAGTTTTTCTTCAGCTGGAGGTCGGGTCCAAACCACACTCCAAGAATGCGGACAGGACCGTCCGTCCAACCGAAGCGGCCCGGAAGATCACGCCCCTTCCAGGCACCTAACCGCAAGCCGGAAGACTTGTCGCGGTTTATCTTGGCCCCTGTCACCTTCTCGTACCGATCAAGCGCCTTCTGCACCGCCTCAATGTCGTTAAGGGACGACACGAAAGCGGATACGTCATCGGCGTACGCGGAAACCCTGGCTCGAGACCCTCCAGGAACGGCGATCCCGCGTAGGGCCGGACTGCACGCCTCGTCCTTCAGCCGGCGCAGGAGAGGCTCCAACGCCAAAGCGTAAAGGAGAGGCGACAGCGGACAACCCTGACGAACCGACCTGGACAGAACAAAAGCGCCCGACAACTTTCCGTTCACCTGTACCACAGCACTGGGGGAGCGATACAGGAGGCTAATCCAGCGGCAGAAGTCGGGTGCGAATCCGGCGGCCTGCAGGACAGTAGCAAGGTAGCGATGGTCGACCCTATCAAATGCCTTGGACTGATCCAAATTGATCAGCGCGGCTTCTTCGTCGTCTTTTACGCCCTCTACGATCGTGCGGATCAAATGCAGGTTGCTCTGAATTGTTCGGCCCCTCACAGAACAAGTCTGCTCAGGTCCCAACAGAGACTCGGCAACTGACTGCAAACGCTCCTGCAGGATCTTGGCCATAATCTTTAACTCTGTGTTTAGCAGAGTTATGGGCCTATAATCATCTAGTTTCCCCCCAACACCCTTGCCCTTTTTCAACAGAGTGATCACACCCCTGGAAATGCGATTGGGGATGGACCCCGACCGAAACCAGTTGTTGAACACTGCTGTCAAAATCGGAACAAAGATGTGCGACAGCCTCAAGTACAATTCATAGGGCAAACCATCCAGACCGGGCGACTTGCCTCTGCCGACCCTCTTCAGTGCCTCATAGACTTCGCCCTCCGTGATCTCTCCCTCGCAGCTAGCCGCTTCAGTCGGCGCAAGCCGAGGAAAGTCAGCCAAATAGCTGCGAAACTCCTCCTCACGGAGACCAGGCTCCTTGGTAAAGCGGCTCTCGAAATGCCGCCGAAACGCCTCGCACATGTCGTCAGTCGACCGCAGAGTACGCCCCTCCGGGGTTTCGACTTGACGAACGTAACGATCACCACCTCGACGGATTTCTTCCCGACGCAGATCTGCGCCCAGGTTCACAGCTTCGTTAGATATCTTACTTAACCTATGCCTAATTACCTGACCTATGTAGCGATCGCTATTCGAACGCTGCAGGGCCTCCCTAGCTAGGGCTATCTCTAGGGGATCCCCCCCAGCCTCCGCCCGGGAAAAATTAGCCTTAAGTGTCTTTACCTTATCAGCTTTATCTAGAGCGAGCCGCTTGCTGAAATCAGTGGTGAAAGACCTAATTCTATCCTTAAGTTTCTCCCACCACTTATTCCCGATAACCGCCCCCACTAGCTCCCGCTGCACTAATCTAATTAGCTGCTCCTGGAAGTCCCGCCTGTCCAGTAAAGACAGATTGAAGTTCCAGTAACCAGCCATTCTAGGCCTATGTTCTAACGCCACACGGGCACAAACGAGTTTGTGGTCCGTGTAGCCTACCCAGTGGAACGTGGGACAATCTAACAAGTCTATGTCGGCTCTACGAACTAACATTCTGTCAAGGTAGCTAACTACCTTGTCAGACGGCCAATTAAGCGCCCACGTCCACATTTTCCCACTGGGATGATCGACCCGGTATCTATCGACGAGAACATAATCGCCGATCAGATCGACCAGGCTACGATCGCCCCTTCTCCCGCTAGCGCCCCGCCCCCTGTCTAACTTGGGGTCCAGGATGGCATTCCAGTCCCCCATTAGAACTAGGCGCGAAGAATCGACTAGGAACGGCCCTAACTGCCGAAAAAAGTCACACCGCTCCCCCTGGTCGTTGGGCGCATAAACCGCAACGACCCGAAACGAACCACTTTTCACGGCAATATCGGCCACGATTAACCTGCCCTCGGCATCGGTATGCACAAGGTCCACCTTCGCATCAAGAGTCCGTCTGACTAGCAAAGAAACTCCTCTGGCACACCGGTTCCCATATGCTGAATAAATGACAAAGTCATTCTCCAGCACACAGGCATCGGATGAGCAAACAAAGTGGGTCTCTTCAATCGCGGCAACATCCACGCTGAATGACAGGAGATCCCGAAGCAGGCGGGCAGCCTTACCCCGATCTCTCAAGCCATTCACATTCAGACTGGCTATCTTCATTTCCATTTTTAAGCCTGCAAATATAAAAGAGAATTAGTGCAAAAAACCTTATTCACATACGGGGCGGAAATCTGCGGGTGAAAGGACCCCGACGGTTTGTCCGAGGCTCCCTGTTCCTAATTCTGTCGACATGCGACTACTCCGGACAATCCCGCCGACATCCATTGGGTATGTTAATTTTAACACCCTATATAACGAGGGGTGGAGACGTACCGGGACCCTCCCTGCACAGAACGTGTGCATTTTCTTCAGGTCGGATGAACCCAACTCGACCATCCTAATTCCCGTAAAGGCCTCCCTCGCCTCGAACATGTGGGTCCAAACCTTCAGGTAATTCCCCGTGTCTCTAATTAGGGCAATCACCCCTGGGGCTCTGGGGAAATTCTGTGGGTCCTCCACCAATTTGTTGTCCACAGTGGACATCTTGAGTAAGGGACCTAGTAGGACTCTTTTGCGGGCGGAGAGGTTCGTGTCAATCTCTCCTCCATTCACCCTACAAATTTCTTCTTTATTACGAAAAAGCCTAGGCTTTTTCTTTTTCTCCCTGGCTGGGTGTGGCGGGGTGGATGTCGACAAAGGGGAAGGAGACGAGATGGATGGTTGGGGGGGAGATAATTCTGAAGCTGTGGGGGTTGGTACGAGTGGAGGTGTGGGAGTGGGAGGGAGTGGCAAGCGAGAAAGGGACGGGGGGAGGCTGCTGTAATCCGTATCCTCTTTTTGTCTTTCTGGCGAATTAGGGAAGGACCTTCGTCTGGTAATTTCTCTGCTTCTCCCTTCCCTGCTTTGCCCTGTGTGTTTTTTGCTTTGTACCTCTTCTTCCTCTCCTTCTTCTTCCCGGTTCCTTTTCAATGAAGAGGACCGTGTTGGAGATACTTCTTCCACCTCCATCTTGTCTGCTAATTGTTGTTGCTGCTGCGGTTTTTTCTGCTTTTTGAGTTGTTCTTTTGGCTGTTCCTTGGTTGAATGCTGCTCCTTTGGTGGCCGTTGCTGTTTTGGTAGCAGCTGTTCCTTTGTCGGCTGCTGCTCCTTTGGGAGTTGCCGCTGCTGCTGCTTGGGTAGGACTTCCTTTTGAGGAGATGGGTTGTCCACTTTCTTCTTCCGGCCTTTCGCTACCACCTCCTTCCAACCATCATCAGGACCCTTGTCTGGTTCTGTCCCAGTGGTTGTTATTGATGTTGCAGGCGCTGCTGGTGTTACCACTTTTGCTGTTGTTGCTGCTGGTTGAGGTGCGTCTTTCTTTCCGGGACACACCTTGGCCATGTGGCCCATGATCCCACATGACCAACAGAACGGCTTCCGCCCTTCGACGACCACCAACATTTTCCTCATTCTACACGTTAGTGTGTTCGGGACGGCTTTGAAATCTTGCTGCGTTAGCGTAATTTCGATTATTACGTCTCCGGTGGCAATCCCCTCTTTTCCAATCACCGCCATTACTTTTTCTATACGGCCATATTGGGCAAAAAAGGCCCCTAGCCTATCTTCCGTTATATCAACAGGCACTCCGTGTACGGTAATTTTTGTCCGCCGCGTTCCCATATACTCCGTCTGGAGTCTCAGTGACTTGGAAGTCAAGACACTTCCTGACAAGTTTTTTGCTTCCTGCTCAGATCTCATAAGCAAGTCCCACATTGCCCTTGAGCGCCTTGCCAGAATACATGGGGTGATTTTTAGAGCTTTCAGGCTTTCCATCATCGTTTCCCTACTAACTCCAATTAAACTATGACTTTTAATGTCAGACGTCAGTAGGGAGATGGTTCTGGTGTTAACCTCCTTGAAAGCTTCCTCAATTGTCAGAAGCTCATTGCCCTTTGTAAACTCCTTATATTTCTCCTGAAGTTTTACATAATACTCATGGTCTTTTATGGGCCTTGTTTCTGACCAGGCCGATTTTTGGGGTGGAGCGTTTTGCTCAATCACCGCCGGTGTTTCCACTGGTTGCGAATTCATTATTTTGAGGTCCGCCATAATAGCGCCAAGCACTATTATGACGGCGAAACAGTTTCTTTTTTAAATATTTCCTTTTGGAAGTAATTTTTTTAAAACCAAACTTCAAAACGTAAAATAAAATAAAAACAGAACAAAAAGGCTAGACGGAATTCGGAAGCAAATAAACAAAATAAACACACAAAACCAAAACGAAATTAATAAATAAAGTAACAGAAGGGGAGGGTATCAACACAAAACAGGAAAAACTGAAAAATGTCAAACTGAAAAGAAATAAAGAGATCAAAATAAGTATTTCAAAATCACTCAAACTTTCACGTCACTTAGCTTTTTCCGTTCGCAGTCAGTACAGGACCTCAATACTTAAGAAAACACCAAAAATGCTAAGTCTCTCGTGATTCCTTCTGTCAAGATTTATTTATACAAAAATGTACAAATTGTGGCACAAGGCCGAAAAAGGGGAGGGGTAAAGGCTGGTCTTAACTAACTATCCTATACCTAGCTAATCAGATTCGCGACCCATTCATACATTACAATTGACACATTCACCACAAGAATTCGTCCATCACCATTCAATCCTCCATACACCATAATACCACATCCTCACCAGGGGGGGGGACCTACAAAAACGCGCCCCACACCATAAAAATTTGATGATAATAAAATACATAAAAATCTAATCATGGAAAGATGCAGGGGGAGGGAGATGAACCCCATAACAAACTAAAAATTCAAATTTTTTTTAAATAAACATAATTTATGTTAGTAGGACCCGTCCAACCCTCAAAATAGAGAGGCCGCTGTATTCTGCCCAGAGGACAAAATCAAGAAGCACTCTCGCTAAGGGAGTGGGAAAGAGATAAAATAACTTGGCCATGGGGAAGTAAAAGGCTGATCCAGTTGAGATGAAAAGGAGGCCAAAACAAACTCGGGAGGTTGGGAATCTCGACTTGGATCATAACTAAAATGATGGCCGGGAAACAGGCCGGGAACAACACTTACTCATATTAACTAGGTACACTTAAGCTTGTCTAACCTAACCAAGGGGAGGGTTCCACAGGAAACCACCCCGATGTAACTTTGGTTGACCTAGAAAAGAAAATCAAGGCTAGCCCCGTTCAAACGAACCAAGCTAGCCGCTTTTACCCACCTTTCGCTAAAGGCTGTCGAATGCAATCGTTTTCTATCAGTTCTAATCTTCATCTTGAGCTGATGCTCAAAGAATCGGATTAGATCCTGATAAGAAAGCTGATTGCCTCGCAAGACTTCCTCCATGCGCGTCGTCCATATCACCATTCGGGCCGTGGCTAGCAGCATCAGAAACACCATTCGTTTCACCCCGGAATACGGGGGCGACACATTGTCACACGCGTATGCACGATCAATGGACACGAGTTCTTCGGGAGCGAGACGAGCCGTCAGCTCGCCGACATGGTCCCATAAGGGGCGGACCCGGGGGCAATGGTAGAAGGCGTGCGAAGCCGTTTCTTCTAAACCAAGGCCACACCGTTCACAGTCTGGCAAATCCGCCAAGCCCCATATGAAAGCCTTGTCGTTGAGAGGCAGCCGATTCCGAGCCAATCGCCAGGTAAGCGAAAACTCAGGGTTACTGAGATAATCCGCCGCTGGCGCCCAAGACCAGTAGGAGCGATACTCCTCCTCCGAAAAGCAGAGCGTATCACGTAGGAGATCCTTCGCGCGACCCTCCACTAATCCCCGATAGAAGACCTTCCTAGGCCGTGAAAGGTCACTGGACCGCGGAATAGCCCTCAAGGCTGACCGACACTCGCTGAGGAAAAGCGATTCATCTCGAGACTTACAACGGCGCTCAGCCTTCGAGATGGGGGGACTGATGGTAAGGCTAGGGAAGGCGTCCCTAACAATCCCCTCCAGAATCGGATCTCCTCTAGTCAATGCGCGGCGTAGGAAAGCCAACCGAGAGGCACGGATGTGACTCTTCAAGTGTGGCATTCCCAGCCCCCCATGACACGGACGTTTGGTGCAGACTCGTCTGTCGACCCTGTTCGCGCGTCCCCTCCATAAAATGGAGGATAGCGCTTGCTCGAGCGCCTTCATGTGGGCCTTACAGAGAGGAAGTACTGACAATCGATAAAGAATCAGGGGGAAAATGTATGTAACACACACCTCCGACCTGCCCTTTACGGACAACCTCCGTCGCTTCCAAGTCTTACCGGCAGAAACGACCTTTGCTAGTACTTCAGACCAATTTTTCTCCAGCTGGAGGTCGGGTCCAAACCACACTCCAAGAATGCGGACAGGACCGTCCGTCCAACCGAAGCGGCCTGGAAGATCACGCCCCTTCCAGGCACCTAACCGCAAGCCGGACGACTTGTCGCGGTTTATCTTGGCCCCTGTCACCTTCTCGTACCGATCAAGCGCCTTCTGTACCGCCTCAATGTCGCTAAGGGACGACACGAAAGCAGATACGTCATCGGCGTACGCGGAAACCCTGGCTCGAGACCCTCCAGGTACGGCGATCCCGCGTAGGGCCGGACTGCACGCCTCGTCCTTCAGCCGGCGCAGGAGAGGCTCCAACGCCAAAGCATAAAGGAGAGGCGACAGCGGACAACCCTGACGAACCGACCTGGACAGAACAAAAGCGCCCGACAACTTTCCGTTCACCTGTACCACAGCACTGGGGGAGCGATACAGGAGGCTAATCCAGCGGCAGAAGTCGGGTGCGAATCCGGCGGCCTGCAGGACAGTAGCAAGGTAGCGATGGTCGACCCTATCAAATGCCTTGGACTGATCCAAATTGATCAGCGCGGCTTCTTCGTCGTCTTTTACGCCCTCTACGATCGTGCGGATCAAATGCAGGTTGCTCTGAATTGTTCGGCCCCTCACAGAACAAGTCTGCTCAGGTCCCAACAGAGACTCGGCAACTGACTGCAAACGCTCCTGCAGGATCTTGGCCATAATCTTTAACTCTGTGTTTAGCAGAGTTATGGGCCTATAATCATCTAGTTTCCCCCCAACACCCTTGCCCTTTTTCAACAGAGTGATCACACCCCTGGAAATGCGATTGGGGATGGACCCCGACCGAAACCAGTTGTTGAACACTGCTGTCAAAATCGGAACAAAGATGTGCGACAGCCTCAAGTACAATTCATAGGGCAAACCATCCAGACCGGGCGACTTGCCTCTGCCGACCCTCTTCAGTGCCTCATAGACTTCGCCCTCCGTGATCTCTCCCTCGCAGCTAGCCGCTTCAGTCGGCGCAAGCCGAGGAAAGTCAGCCAAATAGCTGCGAAACTCCTCCTCACGGAGACCAGGCTCCTTGGTAAAGCGGCTCTCGAAATGCCGCCGAAACGCCTCGCACATGTCGTCAGTCGACCGCAGAGTACGCCCCTCCGGGGTTTCGACTTGACGAACGTAACGATCACCACCTCGACGGATTTCTTCCCGACGCAGATCTGCGCCCAGGTTCACAGCTTCGTTAGATATCTTACTTAACCTATGCCTAATTACCTGACCCATGTAGCGATCGCTATTCGAACGCTGCAGGGCCTCCCTAGCTAGGGCTATCTCTAGGGGATCCCCCCCAGCCTCCGCCCGGGAAAAATTAGCCTTAAGTGTCTTTACCTTATCAGCTTTATCTAGAGCGAGCCGCTTGCTGAAATCAGTGGTGAAAGACCTAATTCTATCCTTAAGTTTCTCCCACCACTTATTCCCGATAACCGCCCCCACTAGCTCCCGCTGCACTAATCTAATTAGCTGCTCCTGGAAGTCCCGCCTGTCCAGTAAAGACAGATTGAAGTTCCAGTAACCAGCCATTCTAGGCCTATGTTCTAACGCCACACGGGCACAAACGAGTTTGTGGTCCGTGTAGCCTACCCAGTGGAACGTGGGACAATCTAACAAGTCTATGTCGGCTCTACGAACTAACATTCTGTCAAGGTAGCTAACTACCTTGTCAGACGGCCAATTAAGCGCCCACGTCCACATTTTCCCACTGGGATGATCGACCCGGTATCTATCGACGAGAACATAATCGCCGATCAGATCGACCAGGCTACGATCGCCCCTTCTCCCGCTAGCGCCCCGCCCCCTGTCTAACTTGGGGTCCAGGATGGCATTCCAGTCCCCCATTAGAACTAGGCGCGAAGAATCGACTAGGAACGGCCCTAACTGCCGAAAAAAGTCACACCGCTCCCCCTGGTCGTTGGGCGCATAAACCGCAACGACCCGAAACGAACCACTTTTCACGGCAATATCGGCCACGATTAACCTGCCCTCGGCATCGGTATGCACAAGGTCCACCTTCGCATCAAGAGTCCGTCTGACTAGCAAAGAAACTCCTCTGGCACACCGGTTCCCATATGCTGAATAAATGACAAAGTCATTCTCCAGCACACAGGCATCGGATGAGCAAACAAAGTGGGTCTCTTCAATCGCGGCAACATCCACGCTGAATGACAGGAGATCCCGAAGCAGGCGGGCAGCCTTACCCCGATCTCTCAAGCCATTCACATTCAGACTGGCTATCTTCATTTCCATTTTTAAGCCTGCAAATATAAAAGAGAATTAGTGCAAAAAACCTTATTCACATACGGGGCGGAAATCTGCGGGTGAAAGGACCCCGACGGTTTGTCCGAGGCTCCCTGTTCCTAATTCTGTCGACATGCGACTACTCCGGACAATCCCGCCGACATCCATTGGGTATGTTAATTTTAACACCCTATATAACGAGGGGTGGAGACGTACCGGGACCCTCCCTGCACAGAACGTGTGCATTTTCTTCAGGTCGGATGAACCCAACTCGACCATCCTAATTCCCGTAAAGGCCTCCCTCGCCTCGAACATGTGGGTCCAAACCTTCAGGTAATTCCCCGTGTCTCTAATTAGGGCAATCACCCCTGGGGCTCTGGGGAAATTCTGTGGGTCCTCCACCAATTTGTTGTCCACAGTGGACATCTTGAGTAAGGGACCTAGTAGGACTCTTTTGCGGGCGGAGAGGTTCGTGTCAATCTCTCCTCCATTCACCCTACAAATTTCTTCTTTATTACGAAAAAGCCTAGGCTTTTTCTTTTTCTCCCTGGCTGGGTGTGGCGGGGTGGATGTCGACAAAGGGGAAGGAGACGAGATGGATGGTTGGGGGGGAGATAATTCTGAAGCTGTGGGGGTTGGTACGAGTGGAGGTGTGGGAGTGGGAGGGAGTGGCAAGCGAGAAAGGGACGGGGGGAGGCTGCTGTAATCCGTATCCTCTTTTTGTCTTTCTGGCGAATTAGGGAAGGACCTTCGTCTGGTAATTTCTCTGCTTCTCCCTTCCCTGCTTTGCCCTGTGTGTTTTTTGCTTTGTACCTCTTCTTCCTCTCCTTCTTCTTCCCGGTTCCTTTTCAATGAAGAGGACCGTGTTGGAGATACTTCTTCCACCTCCATCTTGTCTGCTAATTGTTGTTGCTGCTGCGGTTTTTTCTGCTTTTTGAGTTGTTCTTTTGGCTGTTCCTTGGTTGAATGCTGCTCCTTTGGTGGCCGTTGCTGTTTTGGTAGCAGCTGTTCCTTTGTCGGCTGCTGCTCCTTTGGGAGTTGCCGCTGCTGCTGCTTGGGTAGGACTTCCTTTTGAGGAGATGGGTTGTCCACTTTCTTCTTCCGGCCTTTCGCTACCACCTCCTTCCAACCATCATCAGGACCCTTGTCTGGTTCTGTCCCAGTGGTTGTTATTGATGTTGCAGGCGCTGCTGGTGTTACCACTTTTGCTGTTGTTGCTGCTGGTTGAGGTGCGTCTTTCTTTCCGGGACACACCTTGGCCATGTGGCCCATGATCCCACATGACCAACAGAACGGCTTCCGCCCTTCGACGACCACCAACATTTTCCTCATTCTACACGTTAGTGTGTTCGGGACGGCTTTGAAATCTTGCTGCGTTAGCGTAATTTCGATTATTACGTCTCCGGTGGCAATCCCCTCTTTTCCAATCACCGCCATTACTTTTTCTATACGGCCATATTGGGCAAAAAAGGCCCCTAGCCTATCTTCCGTTATATCAACAGGCACTCCGTGTACGGTAATTTTTGTCCGCCGCGTTCCCATATACTCCGTCTGGAGTCTCAGTGACTTGGAAGTCAAGACACTTCCTGACAAGTTTTTTGCTTCCTGCTCAGATCTCATAAGCAAGTCCCACATTGCCCTTGAGCGCCTTGCCAGAATACATGGGGTGATTTTTAGAGCTTTCAGGCTTTCCATCATCGTTTCCCTACTAACTCCAATTAAACTATGACTTTTAATGTCAGACGTCAGTAGGGAGATGGTTCTGGTGTTAACCTCCTTGAAAGCTTCCTCAATTGTCAGAAGCTCATTGCCCTTTGTAAACTCCTTATATTTCTCCTGAAGTTTTACATAATACTCATGGTCTTTTATGGGCCTTGTTTCTGACCAGGCCGATTTTTGGGGTGGAGCGTTTTGCTCAATCACCGCCGGTGTTTCCACTGGTTGCGAATTCATTATTTTGAGGTCCGCCATAATAGCGCCAAGCACTATTATGACGGCGAAACAGTTTCTTTTTTAAATATTTCCTTTTGGAAGTAATTTTTTTAAAACCAAACTTCAAAACGTAAAATAAAATAAAAACAGAACAAAAAGGCTAGACGGAATTCGGAAGCAAATAAACAAAATAAACACACAAAACCAAAACGAAATTAATAAATAAAGTAACAGAAGGGGAGGGTATCAACACAAAACAGGAAAAACTGAAAAATGTCAAACTGAAAAGAAATAAAGAGATCAAAATAAGTATTTCAAAATCACTCAAACTTTCACGTCACTTAGCTTTTTCCGTTCGCAGTCAGTACAGGACCTCAATACTTAAGAAAACACCAAAAATGCTAAGTCTCTCGTGATTCCTTCTGTCTGTCTCACTTTTCCTCTTCTTCAAAAGCTCGTCAGTCTTTTATAGATTGACCAATCCATGTCGGGGTGTGCCAGGTTCTTCCACTATAGCAGTGGGGAACCTGAGTGTGTGTACTCAGGCCAAGGAGTAAAATTGCCAGGACCCAACAACCGGAGAGTGCGCTGGCATCGACATGACTACCAATCGCCACACCACTCTCTAGTGCAATGAAGTGGGTGGGTGGTGGTTCGTCGAGTTCAGCCACGGGCAGCTGATTTCCGGGACCGGGCACCTCACAGTTTTTAGAGAGAAAAGATACAGAATATTAAGAATGTTGGTGGAAAAAATGAAAACAACAAGATTACCACGTTTTTAGAAAATATCAGAAACAGAAACGTATTAGTTAGACGAAGTAGTACATGAAAACTGATTTCCGCCAAAGTAATTTTGGGTGATGAATATGCAGCGACATAGTATTAGGCTAATGACTGTGTAGGTGTTTGGGTCCTCCATGCAAATATTCAACCAACAGGACAAGGCAGATAAAGTTCTATTTGGATCAAAAATCCACTCAAAGATGACGAGTTTGTCAAGATAAACGCAGGCCAAAATTAAGTACAGGGTGTTTCACAATTTTTGAAACAAAATGATCAGGAACAAATCAAGGGCCACAAATCATAGAGTAATGGAAATTACATTTATTGAAAGGTAAACGGATAACATTTTAGTATCTGCAACCATTTAGTCTCAAACATGAATAAAAAAAATGTCAAGTCCTAGAGTCTATCCAGATGTTCGCCGTTCACTTGAAGGCACTGTTGAATGCAAAGTTGTTGATAACGCGTGTACATTCCTCCTGGGTGATCGCTTGTATCTTCTCAATGATGGCTGCCTTTAATTCAGCAATAGTGTGAGGGTTGCCCTGGGAACCCTCACACCATTATTGCCTTGAGGACCCTCCCCCAGAGGAAGAAATCTGGGGAATATAGTTCAAGCGAGAGAGGTGCTTATTCCACTTCAACTTCGCGGCTGACGTGACGCTTCCCAAACCTTTCACGGAGCCATGCTATGGTACCAGGAGGAAGAGTACCATCCTGCTGGAATCACTGTTCCTCCTCCTCAAGGTCCTCACGCTCCTCGAGCTGTCGCCATCTGAGAGGCCGCTGTTTTGTTTCAACAATTGTGAAACACGCTGTAGTTAAACTAAACAGCATATTCAGCGAAAACAAGGCTCCTTTACATTCTGCAATATTGACTTTTGCACATCTTGTCAAAAAAGATTTCAATGACACCAGATGCCAATCCATTAAAAGAGATGTACATGAACACGGAAAACAGAAAATCTCTGGTAAGCAATAAATATTGAAAATAATGTTAAAATCAAAACGTTAACAAAATCAATGAATGAATGAAAGAGTGATGGAGGTTACAGAATGCCAAGAATCTATATTAAGATGTGTAATACTATGTGTATATTTAAGAAGAAGTGTATATTTAAGATTGGGTTAATCAAATATACGTTTTTATGATCTATACCAGGGGTCGGCAACCTTTTGGAGAGAGCGGACCAGAAAGCTATGCAATGTCTCGCAGGAGGCCCATGATATCAAATGTACTATAGTAAATTGGCTCGACCTCAGCAGCTTTGGTCTGGAGGTTTAAAGAAAAAACAAGTTAATGTTATATTATTTAAACAAGGTTCGTTAATTAACTGTAAGAATAACAGGATAATAACTAACACAATCAACGAAAAATGCAAATTCCTTACTACGGTTACGTTGTCAGGCCCGACAAAAATCCTTTGGGGGCCGGATGTGATCCGATGGCAGGGGTTTGCGACCCCTGGTCTATACCTTTTGGATTTATCTATAAAGCAAACTTTATGTTGCAAACTTTATGTTGCATGCATTTTGTTTGTTTAAAAAACTTGACCCTCTTAAAATAAGATATTCTCAATATTAAAAAAATTGTTTGGATATTATAAACTGAAAGTCACATGATATATTGCGCTTATAAAATATAAGTATATCAAGGATCGTTTACCAAATTTGGTTTATTAATACCAATTTCATTGTTAAAATATTGACTTGCATAATAAAATCTGACATTCTGTATATTCGCAAAGAAACGAATCACTGTTATAAATTTCGATTTAGTTCGAGTTGTGCATGGAGAGTTAGCTGCTGAAATGTTTCCATTAATCTCTCCCTGATCTGTCATAAATGCCAAACATGTGATTAGGAAAATCAAAAGAAGGCTGGAGAAAGAGGAAGTCAGAAAGGCTAGAAAAATGGTAAAGAAGAAGAAGAAGAAGAAGAAGAAGAAGAAGAAGAAGAAGAAGAAGAAGAAGAAGAAGAAGAAATCATAATTACAACGGTGCATGATATAATGATAAGGAAGCTGTAAAATGATATTAACAGATATGCGTGTTATAATAACAATAATGATTATAATATATATATATATATATATATATATATATATATATATATATATAATATCGCATGTATCTACTTTATTGAGATATACATAAGTACATCAATAAGTCCATAGTTTAAAGATGAAAAAATTACGCAGTAAGAATTTATTTTTCAAAATTATCTCCTTCCGAGTTAATGAACTTAATTCAGTGCTAAACATTAATTACACAGATAAAAAATACTTTTAAAATTTCAGATCAAAATTCACCTAATAATTATGTCAGTCTACTGATTTATTGATACACTCTTACCTATATATACATACATACATACACAAACACAGACACAGACACACAGATACACACACACATACACACACATATATATATATATATATTGATTTGGGTGCAAATAATAATAATAATACTTGCGGCAGCAGTAATGAAGAAGTGATAGGTATGATAAGTGTATTGGTTGAAGCAAGGAAATTAGGTTATATAGAGATAATTACGATGATGAGAAAAGGAATACGTAAGGTTGCCAACAAGATTATCAGCAACCATAATAACAATAATAATGATATCCTTGATTATAAAACTGATAGTGACGATGATTTTGTAAGTAGTAGTAGTAGTAACAGCATTAGAAAGGAAAAAACCTGGTTGAGAATGTAATTAAAGTCATATCAAGCAGCCAAGTAGTAATCTGGATGTGAAGAAGCTCAATATAATTGATGTTCAGTCTTAATTCTATTCTATAGCTTCAAGAAATGATGTTTTTGCTTGTTATGTCATCGTACTGTAGCTGCTGCTGCTGCTGCTGATGATGATGATGGTGTTGCTTTTCTATATTTCATCATTAGTAGTCATTATGTATATTTGCTATTAAACATTTCCTCGTGGGGTAATTGCAAGAAATGTTTCGGTGTTTAGGATAATTGCTAAAAAGAGAGAAAACTTCCACTGGCTAATGGGCCATTCGCCTGCAAGATAGCATCACCTAAAAGACTAAAAGAGGATAAAGATTGATTTTTCGTATTAAAAAAACAAACAAATACAAAACAAGAAAAAAGAAAAGAAAAGAAGCGACAACTTTAAAACATTCTTTATTTGATTTCAGGTCAGACGTTTGTAATTGGCCTCTTGCTGTTGCTGACGTTACTTTAACTTCTCGACTTTTATGGAAAATAGTCAAAATCTGAAATCAACACAACTGGATTTTAATTACTCTTTGAAAACGCTTCGGGCTTGGCGTAGCCGAAAGCTCTCATTAGCAAAAGGTAGATTATCATGTTCAAGTCAGATGAAATAGCATCAGGCACCCCGCAACCCCCAACCCGCAACAGAGATATGCACCTATATGCACACACACACACACACACACACACACACACACACATGCACCTCATGAACGCACTTGTATACGCCGCTTTAATAGATACGGTAAATATAAATGAATACACACGTGCGGAAGTGATTGCAGAGAAAACATAGATAAACAAAAGTACGTACATAAAAGAATTCCAAGCGAAGCGCACCAATGTAAGCACGCACATACACACACACACAACACATGCGCGCGCACACACGCATACACACACACACTCTCACACACGCATATATATATATATATATATATATATATATATATATATATATATATATATATAATAAAAAGACTTAAACACTAATATTCCATGGTCATAATTTATTCCATTGGAATCGTAAGAACGATCCAATTCATCAGACCTACAGATTCAAAAGGAAACAGAACAACAACTCCAGGAAAAATTGGTGAGAGTATGTGTGAGAGTGGGGGGGACCCGTGATCTATATAGAGGGGTAACAGACGAGAGAGACAGGGAGGTCCGAAGGTGGAGAGGGCATTAAAATCTAACAGAGGGAAGATTTAAAGAGGGGTTTCAGTGAGAAAAGGGTGCGTATTTTCAATATATATATATATATATATATATTTACTTGTGTTTTCTGTCAAACTCTGACGAAGCTTTAATAAAAGTGAAATATGATTAGATTGATATACATTTCCTGTTTGCTCTTTAATTTATCATCCTGTTCGAATTCTGATCCATATTTGATCTGCATTTGATCTTTAACTCCTATATATATATATATATATATATATATATATATATATATATATATATATGTGTGTGTGTGTGTGTGTGTGTGTGTGTGTTTATGTATATAAGTATATATACATAATATTTCAATACGTTTGGTTGTTTTAGAAAATAACTATAATGCACTATTAAATATATGAAATATTATTTAAATACAAGTTGTATCATACGTAATTATGTCCATATGTAAGTACTGTATAGAGATCAGGGTGTAGCTATCGCTTTGGAATAATTTTAAAACATGGTCAGTTTTAAAAGTATAAAACTTTCAACAAGTTTCATTAGGTACTGTATTATTATATATATATACCAAGTTTTAACATTTTCCCTCGCATATCTTGTCATGTTTTGGCGAACGAGAGGTTAAGAAGTGATTCCATGTTTTTTGCTGGTCTGTCGATGGCTAATGTGACTCACACAGGACAGGTAAGTTTTTCCATCACGGCTTCAGGAGATTTTCTGGAAAATTCTTTTATCCAACCGTAGCTCTGGGGTTTGCTTCAGTTAGAGAGGTTGTTCAGAAGCCATTATTTCTTTTTGAAAGTTAAGTTCAGCAATGTCATCAAAATCCCTTTACATTAGCTTTCTCACTTTCAGACCTGCATTAGGCGATTTGTTCAAAGTCAAAAAAGAAAGGGAATAAATAAAAGGGATTCTCCGTAAGATACACTCTAATGTCATAGATACATATACACGTGTATAAGACACAGAAAAAAAGGTAAAACTGGATCTCTTACACCGGACACTACCCCAATTAAACAATTAGTTCAGTGACTGAACGAGTCATTAGATGTTTACACCTTACTGGAGAGTCCCAAAATAAATTGTAAGTAGGTTAAATATTATAATGATAGCATTGAAAAAAATAAAACAAAACAATTTACTGAAATTTATAAACTAATTAATGTTTTCGATTTCAATAATCTATATACAGACAAACCTCTCATTTACGGACCTCTCATCATCGGACTTCGGATGCAACAAACAAAATCTGCAGGCAAAAGAAAAAAAAATCTGCAGAAAACAAAACCTTCAAAATCGTCAGCGATGTATTTCAATATATTTATAAAGTATGATACATTAGCGCGTGTGTGAGAAAGTAGCTGTAAGAAAACTATTATTTTTGTTATTTTGGTATCTATATTAAGTATATATTTATTTATGCCATGTACACATGTTTATAGTATTTATATTACGATCATAACTACTGGTAGTTTTATATAGTGGTTTTATAACTAAAAAATAATCCCTTCCAATCTACGGACAATCGGCTTTAACGGATCCTCTTTTCCCCCTATTGGTCCGTTGATGAGAGGTTTGTCTGTACTTTATGTTGCTAAATCCACCACAAACATTTATTGACACGGCTTTTTCAAAAGTAAATTTAAAAACAATTCAGTATTCATTTCAGAAATCCCAGGTGAATATTCTCTTTGGTTCAGACCTGCATTATCAGCCCACTGGAATCACTTTTTCCGGCTATACCAATGTGATAGATCTGATTGCAACAACCTCCTCTTTTTGTCCGCTTGTAATAATAACGTTTCCCCAATGTGGCTAAGATTTTGTTCGGTGATAGAATAAGGCACCGTATAGTCTCTAAGAAGTTTGGTTCTCGTGAATATTGGCGGCTCTGTAATAGTGTTAAATAAGGGTATGTCATCTATTTCTCCTCTCTTCGCGCACTTTAAGGTGGTATCAGCTACTGCTGATAAAGCAGAATGATGATTTATTCGTAAATTCTCTTCCAGTTCTACTCTTCACTCATCTGGAGTATCTTTGCCTAGCTTTCCACTCAGAACTGTGTTTGTACTGTGTGATTTGCATATAACTCTGTTTATGATTTTTGCTATCATCTCTAAACTTGATCCCCACATAGAATGTGGACTTGACCATATCCCTGCAATTGTCATCAAGAAAGGTGCTCTTGGATTGGTTCCTGTTCTCTCTAAACTCTACAATAAATGCTTTGTTACTTCTTGCTTGTTGGAAATCCTCTTCTGCAGTTTTTATGAACTCCGGCGAATCGTCTGATCATTCTAACTATCGCCTTATTAGTTTTCTACCCTTTTTTGGTAAAGTCCAAGCCCGAAAT
The DNA here is from genome assembly GCA_964036315.1 of Acanthosepion esculentum. Lineage (NCBI taxonomy): Eukaryota > Metazoa > Mollusca > Cephalopoda > Sepiida > Sepiidae > Acanthosepion > Acanthosepion esculentum. The sequence continues at coordinate 77,289,492 of OZ038480.1, forward strand.
GGTTAAGCATCTCACCTCGCAGGACCTTCTTTCAGACAAAAAGTATAGCTTTCGCTTATATAAGTCAACTACTGATGTGTTAACAGTTATTGTTGTAAGAGTCTGTCAAGATTTAGATAAGAATGGTGAAGCTCGGGTTGTTGCTTGAGATATCTTGAAGGCGCTAGACAGGGTTTGGCATGTTGACCTTTTTCACAACTTGAAGGGTTATGCTATTTCTGGACAAATTTTTATTTGATTCACTCTTTTTTAACAAATCGCGAAATGAAAGTTGTCTTGAATAGCCAGTCTTCTAAATCTTTTTATATTAATGCAGATGTCTTCCTGGTCTCTATCCTTGGACCTATTTTGTTCTTAATGTTCATTAACGACCTTCCCGATCTAATCAGTTCTTGACTAGTTATCTATGCTAATGACACAACTATTTACTCCTTAATGGTATGTCTGATAGGCTTGATAAGGTCAAATTGGTAGATAATCTAAAAAATGATTTTCAATCTGTTGTTAACTGGGAAAGAAATGGCGTGTTAATTCTTATGTCTCAAAAATGCAACTGAACTCTTTTATTCATTCCAGAGAATTTTTTGTCTTCCATCAGCATGGCTGATGCTAACCTCCAGGAAAGTGAGTCATTGCACTTTCTCGGGCTAACGTTTTCCACTAACATGAAGTGTAAAGATTATAATGAATCAATTGCTAGGTCTGTTATGTGGGTTCAATGTGTCGTTCTAGACAATTTTTCTCACCAGAATCTATCTTACATCTTTATAAATCTACCATTCGTCCATGCATTGAATATTGCTGTCACATCTTGTCTAGCGCTTCTAGTGTATCTAGAAATTCTTGCAATGTTATTGGTCTTGATGTGTCATCTCAGCTTCAGTCACTTTTCCGGCGTAAGGTAACTTGCTTGTGATATTTTAATAAATATTTTCATGGTAACTGTGCCGATGAGTTTTCCGCTTTGGTACCTCGACTTTACGAATTTAAGAGCAGTACTAGATTGGCGGCTGAGTCTCATCATTTTACAGTTGAAATTGCTAGATGTAGCCGTAAGTTCTATGCTAACAGTTTCTTCTCTTGCACTTCTCGCTTGTGGAACTTTCTTCCTCAATATTCATTTTCATCAGATTCTTTCACTCTCAGTAATCAATTGCGTCTTAGTAGCTTTATTGCCTTTCTCAGGGTGAAATGATTAAAAACAACAACAACATAAAACAAAAAAAACACAAGAACAAGAACGGAATATTTATCGGTATTTGCAATACTTCGCTTTGCTTAGTAGAATGCCACAAGTGTGGGGCATATAGTTAAGATCGAACTCGTTACAGCAGTGATGGTAGACTAGGCTAGTTTGCGCCCCACTACAAATATAGCTTAGCTTAGTCTGACAAGGTTATATATGTACTCATTAAAGATCGAACTCACTACAGTAGTAAGTGTATATTTGCTAACTATTTTTCTAGGGAGAGACGTTCAAAACTGAAGAGAAAACGAAAAGGCGAGCTTCTTTGGAGTTCATAAATATATTGTTTTACTTCAGTCAGTTATATGCCATCCGTGATAAACGCTTAGGCGATCATGTATCTTTCGATACATGACTGACGAGGCATATTTTTTCCCGCAGTAGGTTGCCATATCTTTCTACTGTGGACCAGTTACCATCCAAGGCTATAGAACCCGGTCTGTCCTGCAATTTACGCATAGGTGGGGCGTGGGGAGTGGGGAGAAGAGGATTTATACCTTTCCCAAGGGTATTAGCATGTAAGTGAATGTAATGGATTCGACTGGAATTCGAACTCGGCTCTCCGATTCCTTTTACTTACATATACATTTTAACAAAATCTAATCTGTTTGAAATATTAAAAAAATGAATCTGAAATTACCACACTGAAGTCCTCTCGTTCTACCCAAAGTCCGGAATTTCTTTTAAAATAATTTTCTCTTTTCGTTTCATTAGCTTAATTCTTCGCCATCTTGTTTTATTTGAAATTTCTTTATCGTCCAGATTTATTCCCACTTCGTTTTTGTGCAAATTTTATTTTGTATTTTTATTTCACTTCATTCTTCTTCCATTTTTTTCCTGTTTTATTTGACGATTCTTTTTTGCTCCTTTCGTTATCATCAGTTGGCATCTCGGCCCAGTATCTTTCTTAAATTCTATTTATTGGACATTGAACGCACACAAGGTTTATTTTCCCTAAATGTATCCTGACCAACGTGCTTTTCACATAGCAACGACTTCGACTTACCCAGCAGCATCTAATTGAGGCTTACACGTCCGCGCAAATGCATCACAGACTATACTTCCCGGTTTTATATTGTATTGTAGATCAGCACACACGCGCCTACGTATTAACACACGCCCACATATACACATACAGATATGCACACACTTACGCACACGCATGTATATACACATATGTACACACATTTGTACACGGGTTTATATTCGTACATGCTGGCGGTAATTAACAAGTTATTCTTCCAGTCAATTAGCTAGTTCAATCCCATTGTTGTGACCTTATGCCAGACTAGGATAAGCTTTGCGAATAAGTACGTATGTACTCTTCTTTATATATTTACACACATATGTAGAAACTATTTACATCTAGGTCACATACATGCATTAACGCACAAACACATGCATGCATACGCACACAAATGTACACACCTTTGCATGCTTCTAAGCTCATGCGTACGAATACTAATGCACACATATATATATTTGCGGACACAAAGGCGCACATATATAGAGGCTGTCATACAAACACAGAGGCTCATACACACGAACATAAAAAAACATCCAATTTGGTCTGAACTATCCTCCAGCATACATATATACATATATATGCATGAACAGACAGATATCTGTAGAGGCACACCTATACATGGATGTACATTCTGTTGTACACAGACATTAACATTATGCTCTTACGCAACAGATAAACAGCGATGCATACACATATGGCCGACCTCATGGCTAAAATAGTTATATTTTTATTACTAATGCTAGAGAATGACAGAGTTCAATCCAGGTAAAAGGTAGGATCGAGAATGCTTATTTTCTGGGGAGAAAGATTCTTCTCAGTTGTCCTAACACAATTTTCCCTCTCTTGCTACGCCCTATTTTCGCCTTGTGTCATATTAAGCTACGTTTAATATATGTCTAAACTCACCCACACATGTTCATTTACACATATACGCAGAGATACAATTATATATATATATATATATATATATATATATATATATGATTATATATATATGATTATATATATATATATATATATGATTATATATATATATATATGATTATATATATATATATATATGATTATATATATATATGATTATATATATATATATATATGTATGTATGTAGATATATATATATATATATATATATATATATATATATATATATATATATATATATATATATATATATATATGTAGATAGATAGATAGATAGATAGATACCTCGGTCTGAACATACAGAGACATATGAAAAACATAAAAAATAAAGTTGATAGCTGTACAAACATAAAAAACAGGTACACGCACGGGCCTGTAAGGGTGCAGATACGCATATGTACACAGATTATACACGCACACATATTATTACCACACACTTACATACAAACACACTTACATACAAACACACACACGCGGGAACGCGCGAAGAGATACACACTTTAATTTGCAGTGCTTATATTCATATGGCAGTGAATGAGATGACCTAAAAACTATCAATGAAAGGCCCCGTGCCTCTCTCCACCCACACTGTTCACACTGGACTAGAAGTCGAATAAAAAAAAGAAGAAAAAAAAAAACATATTGGCTGCCTATGTCAGCAGTAGGGGAATCGATTTCAGATCAAAGAAGAGGTCAGGCTGACCTTGTGCCGTCTATCATGGAACCGTTTCCAACTCGCCACCTTAGTCGTGGCTGAATTTTTCATTCTTGCACCTTGGACACTGCCAACCACAACACATCCATTTTATTAATGGTACAGCAACGTCCAACAGTTAGTTATTTTGATCCGACCTCGCCTTCTCCAAAACAGACATTACCTAGGTTCCTATTTTCCATTTGGAGGAGCGTCCGTCTCTTCTTTTGCCCACTCCAATACACGTCAACTGTCCTTGGACGTCTTCCTCTTTCCACTTGTCTTATTACAGTCCTCTTGGTTTTACTTACCCAACTTCCGACCCTTCGAAAATAATCAGCCAAAAAGAAATGTTCTCTATTCCAAGAACCCCCTATCGATACAGATCAATAAACAAATCAATTGTACGCTTAGAAGGAATTTATAGATTATTTTCTAAGTATTTTACGAACGAAATACTTGTTATCAAGATGAGCAATTGTGTGTGATTTGGACTTGATATGCTACCGTGGCTTATGTGGTAAAAGTGATCAGCGGGCGCAGGTTCAGTTTTGAAATACGACACATAATTTTATTAATATAAAATGAATTTTATGCTTGCTAATTTGGATTTGAATTAGTATGAATAGAACTAATAGGATTAACAAAATACAACAAAAGATCTAATAGCATTTCATAGAACTATTAAATCTAATGCAATAAAATTGATTGAATAGAACTAATGAATTTCATAGGAATAATAAGCAATATATAATATAATTAATAGAGCAAACAGAATAGAAATAAGGAAAATGATATAGAACTACTAAGACTAATAAGATACAACTAATAGAAAAGAACTAATAAACCTTACAGAATATAACTAATACTATAGAATTAATAGAACTGACTTTATACAATGAGTAGAAAAGAATTAGTAGGACTAAGAGAATATTACTAACAGTATAGGACTATATAAAAACACTGTAACACTTTGTAATTTGTTTTGAGTTCAAATTTTATATAAGATATTTCTAAGCTTTTTTCGGCATAGTTATACATTTTATAATTCTTCACATTAAGAGATTGTGTTTTATTTTTTTTTTTAATTTCTTGTATTTCTAAAGAGTTTTTATTTGTACAGTAAGGTTCACTCTTTACATCCATTAAACATGGCACGTGGAACTAGAACAGTCTACCCCAGTGAGCGAAATAAAGGGTTCAGTTCGACATTCCAACCACCTGAAGAAGGCCGGAGCGTACAACAGCCGAACCGTTATAATAAATATGGCGACAAAGATGAGGACAATAGTCTGAATAATGTAAATAGTGTACATAATACCCCATCTCAGAAATATAGGCAGAAAACTAACGACGTCACCAATAGTTGAATAGAGTGAAGTTTGGTGCTTTGTTTTTTCAGTATTTTAAGGCATCTCCTTAAAGAAGTGGTAATTTTGTTTTGTTTAAAATAATGATTTATTAAATTGACAGTAGCGTCCCCAGCATAGATTCTGGAGTTGCTTCATAGAGCAGAAGACTGGTGACAATATGAATTGAACTTCTTTGGAAGTTTGTGTCGCTGCATACAGGCATTTGCAAGAAGGCTTTTTGCTAGACGATTTTATAAGATTTGGAAAGATGAACTCTGAAGAATTTTTTTTTGTTTATTGTCTAATGGAATTTAATCGATATGACATCTCGGGGATTTAAAAAACATAGTCAATTCCAGAGATTTGATTATTTTTTAAGAATAGTTTTCTGAGTAGAAATCAAAGTTTTAACTGTTTCAACTTCCTTACGACAATTAATGAACAAGCAAAAAGTAATACTTTCAAATTCTCACAACACGTAAGAAAAGGAAAGCGTTCATTTTACAAAGTGGCATTATCCTTTGGCTCAGAATGTTTTCTGGCTAATTTGTATACATGTGGGTACTAATTAAACGCTGCTTATAATTTAGATTATTCAGATATTGGGATAAAGAACTCGGGATCCCAAACTAAAAACAAAATAAAACAAATAAGAAATAAAAGGTTTCGTAATATTTAAAGTTTTACGGTGGAGCAATGGATAGCGGTTCGGATTGAAGAATCGAAGAGCCGAGTTCGAATTCCAGCCGAATCCATTCCATTCACTTACGTCCTGATACCCTTGGGAAATCCTCTTCTTCTCCCTCCTCCCCGCTATAGGTAAATAGCAGGACAGATCGGGTTGCATAGATGGCAACTGGTCTGCCTCAGAAAGACATGGTAACCTACTGCGGGAAAAGTAGATGGTAACTATAACAGAAAAAATGCCATGAACATGTTCATGCAAAGGATATCTTAAAAGAGAAAAAAATTGCATATGATTGCAGAACAGAACAAACACATTACGAGAATATATAATAATAATATATATAATATACATAATATATAGACTACACATAGAAAATCAGCGTTTTGGGGGAAATATGAAACGTTCCTGATCATGGCGCTACTGGGCTAAGTCACGATACTGAAGAAGGTGCTGGAAATTTGAGGAGATTTTCTGCTACTTGGCATCCACTGGTAGTCACTAGTTATCTAGTAAGACAATGAAAATGCACGAAATAATAAATGTTATCATTTAATAATAATAATAATAATAATGATAATAATAATGAAACTGGTAATTATAAGCAACGAAAGTGCAGTAAAGAGAATTTAGGGTCTATAAGGTGATTGGTTATCCAATAATATGCATCAGCAAATTTAATAAGATATTATTCTGTACAGGAAGAAGTGACTGATCTCATTCGTGGCAACATTCCTTATTGTGGAATCTATTATAAGCGAAATTCTGATCTCCCGTGCACTTTGATTAGTTAAGTAAAATACGACCGAATTTGGCTCGCTGTTTGCAGACTTTTCAGACACGGTGGTCAGATGAGTGCTGTTCTAGGTTGCCATCATGGCCGTGATTCGAGTCCCGGCATTTACCTGCACATAAAATTTCTTGTCTTAACAAAGTCTATTTATGCGTTTACGCGGGAAATCGTTCAGCTTTCTATGTATAAATGAACGCAGAAATTGTCACGATGGAGATTTTGGTCTCTACGAAAGAAAGTATCAATGTTACTGATTTAGAGAGAAAATGATCCAACAAGCATTCGTAAAATTTGCAAATATAGTTCGCTCAGAAAGTATTTTTCTCTCAATAGAACTTGATTTATTTAGAAGATTAGAACATTATATATATATTTATAATCATATATATATATATATATATATATATATATATATATATATATATATATATATATATATATATATATGTGTGTGTGTGTGTGTGTGTGTGTAGTTTGTGTGTGTGTAATTTGACAAATGGAAAATGTTTCACTGTAAAAAGATTTGACTGAAAATAGATTTGTTTACACGTTTCGCCATTCTAGGATCTTAAAAACATTGTTGAGATTCTATATCTTATTTTAAAGCACACACACACACACACACACACACAAACATATATATGTGTTTGTGTGTGTATGTGTGTGTTTGTAAGAATTCCGTAATTAAGGTATCTTTCTGTATAGGGGTGGTATACTGAAGTGTGTATTGAAAAAATCAAGTGGAATTGATGTTATCTTGTGTGATTTGAAAGTTATTCCAGCAAACTGGAGAACGCTGGAATTAAGGTATCTTTCTCATAGGAAATTATATATATATATATATATAAATATGTGTGTGTGTATGTGTGTGTGCGTGTGTGTGTGTGTGTGCGTGCGTGTGTTTTAATATTATATATTTTTTTACAAAAATAAAAATTAGCGCCTCGGAATTTTTCGAATATCTCATTTCAAATATCTCATTTCCTAACATAAATTCTCATTTCCTAAGCTAACATAAATGACTAGAAAAATAAAATAAGAAATGAAAACGGTTTAATTCCAGACCTTCGATTATTTAAAATATATAAATTAATCTCAAATTAAAATAATATGAATAATAATTACTTAAAGCATTTTTTTAGCAACAACAAATCAGTTTCGTTTATTAGACATTAAATTACACCACTTAGCATCCCCCATAATTTACCTTGACTTTCAATTAGCTTGAAGTATATTTATGTGCGTTGTTAAATTTAAAAATTCAGAAAAACTGACAACATATTTAGTTGTTACAAAATAAAATTCTTACATTTGCCTGGATACAGTTCATCAGGGGACTAAATGTGTCGGCTAAGCTAAATTTTTCTTTTGTCTTTATTCATATATATATATATATATATATATATATATATATATATATATATTAATTTAAAGTTAATCTTCGAGACTATATATATATATATATATATATATATATATATATATATATATAGTCTCGAAGATTAACTTTAAATTAATATAAAATCTTGAATGAATAAGCGAATAAGTAACTTAATATTCAAATGGGCTTACACATGATGTACAATGTTATATAGAGTACATGGACATTTCTATTATTGATTTAACTACAATCCAGTTGATAATTTATCATTGTTAAGTGTTAGTTCTCTTATAAATTAGGGTTTAATAAGGTTAATTCTAACAGATTAGAAATGTTCATAGTTCAAGCTTTTGAAATGATTTTGGAGACTGGATTGGTAATAGATACGACTTATTGGTATTCAAAAAATATGCCAGATTCTACTTAATTCTTGAGTAATTGCTTACACGTCGGAAAGCTCAAAAAGATGATCAATTTTGGAATGATGAGATTCAATGTAAATCAGCGAATTTTCCCTTTATTACATAGCCATTAACAATTGGTCTTACGACAGAGTAAATCACTACAGTGTTAATTATCTTGGGATTAATAATTTATTGAGTCACCATTAAGATATTTTGATTGATGATTTGTGTATTCTTAAGTATATATTCACAAACAGATTACCATGCATTTATATATATATATATATATATATATATATACATACATGCATATATATATATATATATATATATATATATATATATATATATATATATATATATATATATATATATATATATATATTCTGGTTATTTGCGTGCTCATATATTCAATCATATTTATGTGTTTGTCTATTATGATGTGATGTCTGTATGTCTTGTCACAAATAAACCTTTCTCCCCTGTCCACTAAATCTCTCATCACGGCTCTGTAATAATTCTGTAGCCATATATTCTACCTCTTACTTCCGCTCAGATTCGAACGAAATTTTTTTTACTTATTTCTAAGAACAATACATGAAAATTTAGGCATATTTTCTCCGTTTTTTCTTTGAATAATTTTGTTAGATTTTAAATTTTATTTTTTAATTACATAATAAATTAGAGATTAGTTATTCCGATTTCCTATAAAAAAATAATATTAATTTTAAAACATTAATTAATTGTACCTAGAGTCCGTTGTCGCGTTATTTGAATTATCATATACTTGATTGGCCATTGCATCTTACGTAAAAATATTCACCCAAGTGGGGGTAGTGGTTGGTTTTGAACTCTTTAAAAACTTTTTATTTCACTTGCAACACCATCACATGACAAAACACCGGAAGTGTTGAAACAAGATGGCTAATTTTATAGTGGTGTTATAACATCTTTATGTTATAATTTTTAAATAAATATTATTCTCTCCACTATGTATTGAGCACTTTTTTTTATAGTGTTTTGGTTACTGTAAGGTTATTCCATTTGTACCAACTTTGTATCCGGATACCGGATATATATATATATATATATATATATATATTAGAGACAATAAATCCGTTGCTATATAATCCAAGTGTAATATAAATATAAAATATTAAAATTAATCCACAAAAAGAAGTCAATGTATTTATATAGAGCAAATAAATAGTAGTAAAACATAAAATCCAAAATTACCTCATATGGGGTATAAACCTAATATATATATATATATATATATATATATATATATATATATATATATATATATATATATATATATATATATATATATATATCATCATTACTTGGCTTCGAAATCGAAGATCACGATGTAGTCTGTACACGTCGTTTGCAGGCACGTTTATGATTGATAAGTCCAATGCGGTACAGACAAACACGGTCGCAGTAGTTGCAGCTAAAAGTCTGCACTTGTCTCGATGGCATAGTATTTTAGTACTTCCTCCTTTGCCTCTTGTCTCTGAGAGCGTCCCTGCAGGTATTTTCAAGGAAACTGTATGGTTGATGGTGAGTCGCCAGACGTCACAGTTCTCAGTTAGGTTGACCACTGGAGTGCTCACCGTACAATAAAATTTTAGACAGGCGATTATTCTCCATCATGAAAACATGTCCAACCCAGCGTAGCTAGGACTTCAGCAGCATGGTCTCAATGCTGGCAATCTTCGCCTTTTCAAGCACTTCAATATTGGAGACGAAGTCACTACAGTGTATGTTAAGGATCATGCGGAGGTCACGCTGGTGGTACCGTTCGTGATTTGCATTTGGTCTCGGTAAGTGATCTATGACTCTGAGCCGTATAGGAGAGTGGTGAGGACGATAGCTCTATACACCGTGATCTTAGTGGCCTTTTTCAGGTGTCTGTTGTACCACACACGTTTGTGCAGTTGGTCAAATGCAATGGTCGCTCTTGCCAGTCTGTTGTTGACCTCCTTGTCGATCCCAGCATCCGATGTGGTTGTTCATCCAAGGTAGGTAAACTGATGGATTTCCTTCAGCTTAGTCGCGCCAATGATGATGTGGGGAGAGCGGTACTCATCCCGAGGTGCAGGCTGGTAGAGTACCTCTGTCTTCTTTAAATTGACTTCAAGTCCAAAAAGCTTGGCAGTTCTCTGTAAAGCAGGAAGTGGTCCGCTGCAAAGTCCTTTCTGTGTGGGCAACAAGGTCAGCATCGTCAGAAAAGAAGAGGTCTTGGATAAGTTGCTCCGGGGTCTTTGTTTAGGCTTTTAATCGTTGTAGATTAAATAGGCTACTATCGAGACAGTATCTGATGTAGACTCCGTCCTCCTCATCAAGAGCTTTCATGGCTTGCTTGATCATCATGCTTAAGATGATAGTGAAGAGAGTCGGTGCCAGAACGCAACCCTGCTTTACAACGTTGGTGATCGAGAATGGCTCTGAGAGATCATCGTTGTGTCTAATTTGGCTACGTTGATCCTCGTGCAGTTGGATGATCATGTTCAAGAACTTTGGAGGGTAGCCGAGTCGTCCCATGATCTGCCACATTCCTCTTCTGCTTGCTGTGACGAATTCTTTTGTCAGATCAATGAACGCCACATGCAGCCCCTTGTTTTGCTCCCGACACGTCTCCTGCAGCTGCTGGAGAACAAATAGCATGTCTGTTGGGCTTCTGTTGGTTCTGAAGCCGCACTGACTCTCTGGAAGGTGTTGTTCCGCGATAGCGGGTACCAGCCTGTTCAGCAGAACCCTTGCAGGCATCTTTCCTGCTATGGAGAGCAGAGTAATCCCTCGGTAAATGGAGCAGTCAGATATTTCCCCTTTGTTCTTGTACAGGTCAATGATGACTGCATCGCGGAGATCTTGCATTTTTCCTTGCTTCCAACAACTGCAAAAAGCACGTGGAATTTCATATGCAACACTGGACCCTCATGCTTCCAGATTTCAGGTGGAATTCAATCAACCCCTGCTTCCTTGCCACACTGCTTTATGGCTTTGATAGTCTCTTCAATGGTGAGCAACTTACCCAGTTCCATTTTTACTGGTTGTTTGGAAATGCGGAGAATTTCTGCTTCCTGGATCGAGCGATTAGCACTGAAGAGGGTCTGGAAATACCCCGACCAACGGTTTAGGGTGGACACGTTGTTTGTAAGGAGCATCTGACCGTCTGCACTGTGCATAGGACTCTGGACCTGATACATAGTGCCGTATACTGCCTTTAACGCTTCATAGAAGCCACTGATGTCTCCAGTGTCTGTATAAATACGAATTTTTTTAGCGAGTTTGGTCCACCACTTATTCTTAATCTCTCGAACCCTGTGCTGGAAGTTACGACATACGAAACGGAACGCAGCTTTCTTTACAGGACAAGCTGGCTGAGCTAAGTGAGCATGATAAGTTGATCTCTTCCTCACCATCAGTTCTTAGATTTCCTTGGAGTTCTTGGATTTTCTCTCATCAAACCAGTCTTTGTTTCTTCATTGAGCAGAACCCAATGACTGCTACAGATGTCTGCAGAATGCCAGTTTTGAGTTTTTACCAAAGTGTTTCAGGAGGGGAATCTGCTGGGATGCCCGTATCTTCAAGCCTTGACTCAAGTGATGCTTGGACGTTAGCTTTCACTTCATCTGATTTAAAACTGCCAACCTTGAACTTTTCTTGGCTTGAGTTTGCAGCGAACAAGGCGATAGTCGGTATGACATTCGGCACTGGGAAACACTTTTGTGAGCATTATGTCTTTTAGGTCACACTGACGCACTATGACTTAGTCAATAAGGTGCCAATATTTAGACCGAAGTTGCATCCAGCTTGTTTTCAATCGGTTTGGAAGATGGTGTTCATGATGACGATCTGATACTCTGCGCAGAACTCTAGTAACAAGCGCCCGTTGTCGTTACGGTTACCAACACCATGTCTCCCAAGCACCCGCTTCCAGGTCGCAAAATCTTGGCTTACTGTGTCGTTGAAATCAACAAGGATTATAACCTTGTCATCTGCATAGGCGCCTCGTATTAGTGTCGCATATTGAAGATTACTCAGTGGGAGGAGCATAGAGATGATACGGTCAGAATAATCTGTTGGCAGGTTTTCAAGCTTAGAGATAATGGAATCCCTGATCATGAAACCTATGCCCGAAAGACGACTCTCCGCTACTGGATTGCCTGGCCAGTAGAGGGTATTGTAGGCTGCCTTCCTCTTGGAAACGGACTTCACTGAGAGCAGCGATGTCAACATTTAGTCTTGCATTTGCAATTAGAGCAGAGCGACGTTCTGGTTAACTACTGTCGGGCGTGTCCAGCATAGTCCTGATGTTCCAGCATGCTACATGTAGTCCTTTGATACCCTTACAGGTGGGTGTGAACCTTTTCTTTACTGACGTTTGATCACATGAGAAGAGGCCCGTTGACCGCGGTTAGCCAACTTGGAAATATCGGAGATGAGCTTTGTTTAGGCTACCTTTTCTAGGCCTCTCTCCATATGGATCAACCAATGCTGTCCCAAGAGAAGGCTGCTTAATCTATCAGGGTGCTGTCGAACATCAGACGACCAATATACTGACGCGCCTGCATGCGGGATTGGGACCGCGAGTTCCGGTGTTATTTCCACCTGCTGTTTTCGCCCCTTTCCGATCGCTTGGAAATGATTGGTTGACGCGAACGTCTCCGTCAGGCCTGCGCAGCGGTGTTTTTAGGTGAAACGCAGTGTGCGCTGAACTGACCCCACCCTTTACATCCGGGATTCAATCTGTCATGGTCCAGCAAGCTGGGACGATGACAGTGAAGTCACCAGTTCGTAGGTTTTATAGAGTGTCCTTCTCTTAGACAAAGGCTAGGGGGAAAACACTGTGGAGTAAGACTCACGGGATAATTGTGCTAGATGGCCGTTGAGCAAAAAACTTCCTCCGCCATTTAGAAAGGTCTTGTATTTAATCATGCAGGGCCACTAGCCACCTTCCTCACAGAAAAAAATCAGTGGGAGTACCGGTTTAGTCGCCGAAAGTCCGACTATGAAACAGGTAATACTGGGTTACATAGAATCAGTAGCGCTAGGAGCAACCTGACATAACACACACACACACACACACACACACACACACACACACACACACACACATATATATATATATATGTTATGCCAGGTTATATATATATATATATATATATATATATATATATATATATATATATATATATATATTAATGAATCTATTTTTCTAAGTCGACATTTTAGACGGTGGTTCCTCCTACAAAAGGCCTATCTCCTTTATTAAATGTTCTCGAGTGCGCTGGCCGGTAGAGGAAATAAATGCTAAAAGCACTATCTATCTATCTATCTATCTATCTATCTATCTATCTATCTATCTATCTATCTATATATATATATATATATATAATTATATATCTCCAAGAAAAAAAAAATATATATATATATATATATATATATATATATATATATATATATATATATATATATATCCAAGGATGAATACGAATTTTCAAGT